>SKCR01007798.1:0-260936 GCA_019454045.1 Zanthoxylum bungeanum
ATAAATATATTCATCTAATTTTCCAAATAGATTTCAGACGGTAACAATCATTTTAAAAAGAAAAAACAATAGTTGAAAATTGATGCTTGTACAGGAGAAAAAGTTTGTGGCTGATAACACAAAGGTATCCCCTAGTGAATATCTTATATGTATTTAGAATTTGGGTCCCTTTTGCAGTAGTTTTAGATTTCATTTGTACCACCAATTGTGAGATATGTTATGGGTTCAGTTCAATTGACAGCCGCAAGGAATTATTCTTCTTGAGGAGCATTGGCCCTTTCTTAACTAGCAATTATAGCCAATTGTACATTCTTTCTAATGGAAATATTAAGATGATTGATCTCTTTCAAGAACTCAAAGTTAACTCTCAAAGGGATATATAATAATTCAAAATTGATTTTATTTTTAATTTTATCTTGAACTTCAACGATATTTAAGAAGATCCTTTAAAATAATAATAGTCAAGAATCACATTTTTTTTCCATTTATAAATACTACAATAATTAAATTTATAAATAAATAAGAACAATATTACTCTAAAATATAATAATTAGAACAAAAATTATATAAGTACATAATTGAGCACATAATTATGCATATAAGGGGTAAAAACAAATAATAAATTTGTATTGTATTGAAGTTTTTTTTTATCCTGTGATAAAATATGTTTTATTTTTTAATATTTATATACTCAATTATGTGAGCAATCATTGTTGTAATCAGAATGATACCACCTGCCAAGTTGAGTGATGATAGCAGTGGACTTCCCATTTCAAAAATAAAATGATTTTCTACTTCAACAATGAGCCAATGAATGTAATAATTTGATTTACAGAGAAGAGATCAACAATATTTTGTTTTTTTTAGAGTTTTTATTGTATTTAAGAATTGTTTTAATGGAATTAATATACTATTATTCACCGATGTTTTTCATTTCAATGGTAATTTAGGAAATCTACCTCTTGAACAAACCTCCTCAAATTAATGAATTTGTTAGGTTAATAGGGAACCAAAACAAACTTAACAAGCAGACAAAAAATCACAGAGAAAAAGATTTACGTGATTCGGCATAGAGTGGCTCCAACCCTACGTCCACAGGGTAAAAGGGAGTAAATTTATTACTTACTCGAGGTTTAAACAAACCAGCTTCCTCTCTCTATCACTAAGCTTTTATATCTTTTTACATGTAGTGAAATATGAAAATTGCTAAACCAAAAAACCAACCCCTAAATCATAATATTTTCCTTTATATAGGCTTCTAAATTTACTATTCCACCAACCCATGATGTCACCTCATGTCACCCTGTCATCGTCGCACATACATCTTTTCCTCAACCACTCTGCAAATAGTTGCTCTAGCCTCTGACTCAACCACTTTCTGTCAGTAGAAGCCCATCATTCCAATATTTTGGCCACTGCTACACATTATGTCGACATGACAACCTATGGTTCAACCACTCCACTACTATTTCGTCTGACAGAGTCTTTTCCCAAAGAGAGTTGTTGACTTACTCATGTCACATCAACCTTCTAGAAGTCCAAACTTCCAAGTAGGGCATACGTCATATGCCAGTAAGTACAAGATATCACGGCCTCAACCTCAATCTCCAGGTCGGCATATCGAGGTGAATTGTGTTGGATAAAATCTTCCTTTCTTCAGCAAGTTCAGACCACCTCGGAGTCGGGTTGGCAAGTTCGAACCATCTCGGGTCGGCCTCCACTAATACTCTAATGCATTCAAGTCAAATACTTCTTCTTCAGGTCGGGTTAGTATCCCAACTTTGCTTTATCAGTCGATATTGCCCTTGGTAAGACCCTCTCGTTCAATGGGCTCGGGTCCTTCATCCGACATCTGCCTCTCTAGGCCCCTTTATTCTCTTGGCCAAGTAAAAAACCACAAATTATCCTTCCTCGATATTCAAACTTCCTCATGGTGAAAAACTACCATCAACATCTGTCATATAATTTTCGGTATAAATGAATCAGTGAGTTAGTGCCGGAAACTTAAAAAACGATGGCGGTTTAGATCGGACCTGTGTCCTCAGGTCGCGTCTCGGCTAACATAAACACTACGCCAAAAACATAAATTCATTCAAAAATTTTAGAGGTATAGGATATCGGATAATTCGTTCGGAAAATTTTAAAATATTTAAAAACCAATTTTTCCTAAAACCGCACTTCCGTCACCAAAACGCCAACATAAACACTACGATAAAATTATCCAGATACACCTGGAACACTCTATTAATCAAATCCATAATTGCAGCAGATGCATTAGTCCAAATGACATCACTAGGAATTCATAATGCTCTTATCCCGTTCGGAATACAGCCTTGGGAATATCCGCATCTCGGGTCCTCATATGGTGATATCCAAATCGAAGATCAATTTTCAAAAATATTGAGGCTCCCTGAAGTTGATCAAACAAGTCATCAATACGACGTAACAAATACTAGTTCTTGATCGTCACCTTATTGAAGTGACGATAATCATTAAACAATCTTAAGGTGTCATCCTTCTTTTTCGTGAACAATACCGGTGCTCCCTAAGGTGATACTCTAGGTTTAATAAATCCCCAATCCGATAATTCTTACAATTGTTCTTTCAGCTCCTTCATTTTTATCGGGGACATATGATACAAAGTCACTGGAATAGGGGCGGTACCAAGCATAAAATCTATAGTGATCTTTATATCTCTATGAGAAAGTAATCTGGCAGCTCATCAGGAAACACATCATAATACTCTCTCACAAGTATAATATTTGACACCTGAGTTGATTCCTCATCCACCATTGTAGAGATACTCCCTAAAAAGCCTTTGCATCCATGTCTAATCATACTACAAGTAGAAAGCAGAAAAGATAGACGCTACAACCCAGCTATGATCAATGATTACTTTGAACTCTTCGTCATCTGCTCTAAACCTCACTTCTTTGCCTCTGTAATCAATAATGGCTCTATGAGCTTTCAGTCAATCCATCTCTAAAATCAAAATGAAGTCCTCCATCTCAAATGGATAAAGTACAACTAATAGTTGTCTTCCCTCAATCTTAACACTCAATCCTTTATATATTATATCTATCATGATGTCTTTCCCCCGAAGGAAGACTCACAATCAAATGATTCTTTTTGGACTCCGTCGTACTACCCTGATAAGGAATACAAACAGTGACAATAAATGAATGCGTATAACCCGTATCAAAAAGAGCTCAAGAGAGTATACATGATACCCAAATTGTACCAAATACAATATCACCATCATCATATACCTCAGGTTCTATCATGGCGAAGACTTGTCCTCTATCAGCATCGGGTGAAAAATATGTCTGAGATGTATCTCCTCACCACCATATGCTCCACTCGAAGTCCCTCTACCTTTGTCATACGTGAAACCCGAGCCTCACCCACGGCTGCCACTAGAATATGTCCCCTACCACGTCATGCTGCCACTGCTCCTTCTGCTGCTGGCTCAGCTCCTTGAGATCCATCACCAGTGGGGCAATCTTTGGCCAAATGTCTAAACTGCCGACATTTGAAACATCTTTTTCCTCTATTACATTGTATAGTGATATAACACTTCTTACCACAGTTATAGCATCGATGCAGGCTAGTAGGTCAATATGCTACACTCGCTGCACTCTGATCAACGGATAATAATGTGCATTTACTAACTCTACTCAGTTTGACTCGAAAAGAATTGTCCACTAGAAGGTGCTATCCTGTTATGACTCTGATGCGGGGAATATGATCTGCTAATTGATCTACGATGTCTCCTCTCAGATGCCTCATCTTGCCTCCTCTTTTTGGTCTCTCAAAAAACTAATATGTTCTCTCTTTCGACCTTGATATCACTATCAGAAATCATAGCCCTATCAACCAGTACCGTGTATGGCATCTTCCATAAAATCGAAATCCTCAATCTAATCTCATATCTCAGTTCACCATTGAACTTCTCGTAATTTTCTTCATATTGTCGAATTAACTTTGCACAATACCGAGATAAGAAAATCATCAATCTCTCATACTTCATCACTGTCTCTATTGGTCCCTGAATCATATGCTCAATTTGACGATGTTGCTCACTCTGATAAGCATAAGGGAAATACTTCTCATTGAAGGCTTTTCGGAACATATCCTAGGTGATATACTGAGGAATTCTAGGTCCATCAGTTTTTTAATAATATGGTGATCTTAATCTATCCATCATCCTAATCTCGGTGTGCTTCCACATGGTCTCTATCTCACATCTCGTCATAAAAGCAGCAAATTTAACATTCATTTGGTCGGTCAAGTCTAACACATTAAATATGTGCTTTATGTCATTCTTCCACTTCTTTGTAGCGATGGGGTTATCTGTATCATGAAACTTGGGAGGCCTCAAATTGAGAAACTAATCCAGCTTGCTTGTGTTACCACTACTATTTGAAGGTACATTAGTCATGACCTTTTAGTAACCATTTGTGCAACTACGTCGGTAAACCTCTCTGATACATCTTCTAGATATGTAGATGTCGGGGGAGCTCGAGAATGAGTGGCATGAGTCGTATTAGGTTCAATCGCCAGAATAGTGTTAGGTGTAGCTGTGGGTATTACAGTAGGAGCAGCTGCTGGAACTATTGAAGGTATAAGTCTAGAACTCCCACCACCCTCAACAATCGGAGGAATACCATATGAGGCTACATATGGTTCAGGATCTAAAAGCCGGGTATGAGGTCCTTTAATATCAATATTCGACATTCTCACATATCATCAAGCCCTCCCTATCTCACATTGTATACTAGTACCGCGACCACATCCATATATTTTCCTACAAACACAAAAATATTCTTTTAATACTCTTATCTAATGTAATGTGTCTACAAAATATAAAACCTCTGCTCTGATATGAAATTTGTCATTGCTCCCTTCCTAGAACGGGCCCAACCCTATAAAGGGATCCGTAAACTTCATTAGCCCGAGCACCATATATGTTATGTAATTAAAACATATTTACAAGGAAAATAATACTTCTAAAAAATATATAATTTATTACATCTCTGAAAAATCTCAATAATTAGATTTTACAGCAAAATTCTGTGAAAACATGAAAATTAATATCATAATTCTCCTATCTCAAAAGAAATATATGGACCAACCCGAAGAGCGACTCTGGTAAGTGAATCAAATTCTGGTACTACTACTGCTATGCTAGCGAACTACTTGGGATGTTTGGAAAAAAAATGTGAGTTTAAATAGCCCAGTAAGTAAGCACTCAAACTTTTAACATGACCTTACCCAAAATATATATGTATATATTACTTAATATTTGAAAACAACATTTTCTATATAAGAACTATCTCAGTCAAATCATACTCATAACAAAAAAAATATCAATCAAACAAGGTTTGATAGCCGGATTAAATATAATAGAGGATTGAAACCATTAAGAGAGTATCAACATCTCTTCTACGGTTTCCCACCATATAACCTCGCATAAATGTGTAAGAGGTGGATTGAACCAAGCGCCTCTGCAACTTTACATTTTCGACCACTATTATATAAAACCCGATAGCATAACAGTAACAACACACATCATCCAGTACAACCAAGTTTCGCATTCAATCCATCAATCTCATCTCAACAATAATGGAATAATCGAAGACCTCGGCTCATAACAAAATTATACAATTATGTCCGAAATCGTAAAATTATGTAAAATGATTTTTCTAAAAAAAATTCAACATAATTGTATTCACGACTTTATAACTCCCGTGTTTCAATAACTCAATAAAATTTCAAACTTATATTTATATATATATATATACACACACACAAAATAATATATAACCAACAAACAATTATGTTAAAATAATCATCGTGCATTGTACTTACCTCAATCCACATAAAAATCCATTATATATCTATATCATCGCCAAGATATGAAAAATATAAAATTATGATCAGATCCATTAATTTTGCTAAAATTATGAGATTACCCATAAACTTTCTAAATTTCTAATTTAACCCCAAACTTTTAATTATCACTAATTAACCCTTAACTACAGACTTGTATCCTAATTATGTCAAATTTATAATTGAGTCCAAAATTTTTAAAATTTTACATCTACACCCCCAAAATTGTAACAACAACGTACCCAGCCTGAACAACTTCAAAATATCACAACGAGGTGATCAATGGACAGTATACATCATAAGGATTATAATGATGATGATGGTCTCAAATGATGCACGGTGGTTATCGACGAACGATCAAACGACGATAACTTACATTTTTTGCTCAGTTCACGACAATCGAGGTTCAAAATAGGGAAACCGAAGTGCCCACACTGCATACCTCGACGAGGGAAAGATTATACTCAAGGAGGTGGGAACCAATCACAGCGGTATATGGGGCGTTTTGAGGTGGCAACGTGGCAGAGCGTGGAGGCACGTGCGGTGGAATTAGGGCATAGGTCCGGCGGGGATCGCTTCGTTTCATTGAAAGGATTAGTCTGATGTGGTCACTCATCGAAAATGATAGCATGATGACGTTAAACAGCCTTTTTCTCTCTTCTTCCCACACTTTCTCTCTCCTATATTTTCTCTCTCTATTGGTTTCAGCTCTCTCTCATTGGTCTATAAAAATATTTTCAGCACTCTGCTTTTGTTTCACGTTAAATACACACATAAACTAGGATTTATTTTATTTTTAAAGTAGAAAGGGTTTGTTTTTTTAGTTATATTAGGAGTGTATGGTTGCTAATTTTAGGGTGGGGGTTGAAGGAGAATGTGAGTGAGAGGGGGTGTAAGGGGTAAAGGAAACTCAAATTATTTTAAATAAAAAATGATATTACACTTAACATGTGATTCCATTGGAAATACTCAAGCAAGAAACATGTCTATTTAGCAAGACAGTGTCAATTAGAATGTTGGTCATGCTTAGATTGAGCTTTAATTTCATGATTTTTGTGTGGGATGACTTGAATAATAAATCCTAGGTATGGTAGTTGTAGTGGTGAATGGGTTGCTTGGAGAAATTATTTGAGGTGTTGGATGATATTGGATTATGTGGTGTATTGTGTTGTTACCAATGGTTTTAAGTTGAAGGTGTTGCCATGGTTAAGGGTGAATGAGTTTCCCCATTAGTTGTGCAGTGTGTTAAGTTTTTGATAAGATCTGGGAATCTCTGCACGTCAGGACGCGACACCAAACGTAGCATTCTGACTCTAAATTACCTTGTGCGTGTTGCAATGTAGATGGGTGTGTCTCGACGCGAGCAATCTCAGTTGGTGTCGCGACGAGATGCCAATTCCAGGATCAAATTTTATATGCATAAGGTCATATTTTAATATGATAGATAATGCCTTAAACTACCTTGTCTGCATGGGCACATGCATTATTCATGCGCATGTTTATGAACTCTAAATTCTCATGTATACTAACTGTAATTTGAACATATGCTTTGAAGATTCTACGCAAGATATCCCATCCATTTCTACATGACTAAACGAACAATAGGACTAGGCACCAATTTTGTGAGTGAATGTTATTTCCATGTTTTCCAACTTTAAGTGTTTTACAAATTAAATTTGTGTTTACATGGATATTAAATTTGGAACTTACGCAAGTATGTTTTCGAATTCCCATGTTTTCATGATTAGAAATTCAAGTACATGTTGTATCTCAGGAATCACGACACTTATTACATGTTTTTCCAACATATGTTTACATGATTGATATACTACAAGTTTACGATTTCTAAGTTTATAAACTCGAGACGGTTTGATTCCAAGTTCAGTTATATAAGTATTAAATGATTTCAAACGTCAATGGAGTGTCGTCCCATCATCTTTAGCTACTCGATTATGCTCACTTGGTGTCGCAAGTTATATATGCATTAATTTTTCAATGAAGGATAAGTTATGGATCAAAATAAAAGATATAAAAAATGAATTCCAACATATTAAAATATACATAATAATATATTGAAATCTTTTTTCTTAATCAATTTATCAAGTTAGTGGTTCCCTAATTACTCTCTCTCCCACACATAATCAATCCTAAGAGAGCAAAAATCTCAATGAATATTATGTTTTATGTCTGTTAATATATTGAAATTTGTATTCAAATTTAGTTATACAATTGAAAAGTGTAACTCAAATTTTAGATATATGATTGATAACTCCTCTATGTATAATTATATATGTGTGTAAATTTTAAATATTTAAAGAGAGAAAAAGTTATCAATATTAGAATAAATGGAGGATCAAAAGCCAACATAAATTTGAGAGGCCCTCAGATTATCACACGCCCATACTCATACTTGTTTTTTGCCCCCAAGTACTTAGCCCAACTAACTTTAAAATGTTGATGTTTTGCCTCATATTTCTAGATTTTTTAATCTTTGACCCAAAATTTCCCTTTCGGACTAAGGGTGGCAAAAAAGCTCGGGTACGGTCCGGCCTGGTCTGCCTGGGCTTTGGCCCAGCCCAGAGGTAAAAAATCTCAGGCCCGGCCCAGGCTTAAAAAATATTATTTATATTATTTATTTATATTCATATAATACATTTTTTATATATAAATATTTATATAATAAATTAAAAAATTTAATTTTTTTATTAATAAAAATCAGGCCGGATAAAACCCGGTCCGGTCCGAAAGACGCCCGGGCCAAAAAAATACTTGTCAGGCTCGGGCCAGGCTTATCAAAGCCCGGATCTGGCCCGGCCCATTGCCACCCTTATTTCGGACGCCACCCCAATTTAGAATATCATTAACAAAGTATAATTGACGTTAGAAACAAAAACAAAAAAAAAAAGTTTTGAAAATCGAACTAGACCAGTAGTTTAAACCTATCGAATTGGAAACCGTTCGTGATTCCGGTCTAGTTAAATATTAAATTCAGACCTCTAAAAAATCGGTTAAAACTAATGAATTGAATTGGACCGGTTCTTAATTTTTTTAAAAAAAACCAAAAACCAAAAACCAAAAATTATAATTTTTAATTAATCAATATTATTTATCAAATTATCCGATTTGACGGATTCAACCGGTCAAGTCAGTGACTTAATAAATTTTTTTAAATCACATGTTCTACCACCAGTTTGGTTTTTAAAACACGGAAACAAACACACATTTATAGCAAATAAAACACAAGATCATAAGTTACACTACAAATTTGCTTGTCAAAGATACGCTACAGAACCTCTGTCAAGCACATAAATGGCTTATATCTTCAACAAAGATCCTACAATCTTTTAAGAAAGCTACGTGCATTAAACGCTGCTTCCTTTCTCTTATCCCCACAAAACTCACAATAATTTATCACCTTGCATAGTTATATCCATTTATTTCCTTTCTTTAATTTTTGCTAAATTTCATCCATGCATTAACCTTGCAAATTGATACCTACTTCAATTCTTGCCTTTTCAAGAAAATTATTATCTTATTGGATTGAAAGCATTTGTTATTCCCTGCTGCTACCAGGCGACAGACACTGAGACATGACCCAAAAAAAAAAAAAAAAACAACACAAAACAAAACAATTATGGTAGCATTCAACATTTGAACGCCACTTATTTTGTTCTTCATTGTACAGAATCTTCTCCTCTATTTATATATTAATTTGCTTGTTTCCTTAGTTGATTGAGTTGGTGGGTGTGCCTCATTGTGAGCTTTCAATGTCTTTCTTCTGCTGATCTGCTTCAAATCAGAACCATCTGTTACTTTTCTCTTTAGATGGTGACCATGCGAACCAATTTCTTTGTCTCTCACTTATATTCAACAACGTTCAATACGAGAAACCTGGAATTTGCTTTCACTACAAAAACCATTCATTTTGCGCCGCTTGATTTCTCTCTTTTCTGGCATCCCAGATGCAGTTGTAATGCTGCTACTGGTGATTTGCTCGGTTTCTGATTTGGTGCATTTGTATTCCAGCACACTAAATGGAGTTCTTGAGCTTGGCATTGTATCCAGAATGGACTCATAGTCTTCCATTTCCACCATTCCTTGCATTATATTAAAACATTGTAACAGGTTCTCCTAAACAAATGCACAATGTAAGTTAAGGAACAAGTGACCTAACTGTCTTTTCAGGCTTATATCTTGAGCTTTAATTGTTCATTTTGGACCCATAATATATGAAAAAATTTGAATTCAATTCGCTGATCAGAAGTAGCGTGGCGGCTCCCCATCATATTTCTTTTTCCGTTAGCTTCAATCTGATATATTATGGGCCTAAAACAAAACAATTATAGCTCGAGATATCTAAGCCTGAAAAGATGGTTCCGTCAATAAATAATCAATATGTGAGACACTAATAGGAAATTTATTGGTAATTAACATGTTGCTTACTTTATTTACATATTCAGTACATGAAATTGAATCCTTGATAGCAGGGAATTGCAATGGGAATAGCTCATGAGATGACAATAGAACTGCTGATGCTGCTATTACCGATGGCTTGAACTCAATTAACTTGATTTCTGCAACAAAAACAATATTTATCCATCTGGGTTTGAGCTACTTTTGACAAAAATTTATCAATGCTTTGGTAGATTAGTTTCATATGATACCAACCATTATGAGCTTTGAAGATGATTTCAGTAGCTCGATCTTTGAGAGCATTGATCAATGGAGGATCTTTCGGCTCAAATTGAGAAACGAAGAAATGGATAAACGAAAAGGGTGTTACTGATCTCATTCTCCAATTTAAAGCGTCAAGAATGAGAAGCTCCATTCGGTGAATTGTTTGTGCATCAAAGAATAGCCCTTCTTCATTCTGTTTCATTATCCTAACAATGTCAATGTCTCAAAATATTATGTTGAATTTGTACTCAATTCACAATAAAGGCTTTTACCTGGAATTTAGTGAGTGAGAAGTTGGTGTTTTTCATCTTTGCAGCTAGAGAAATGCAAGATACCACAAGAAGCCTTAGAACCCATGGTTTTCCTTGCTGCAAAATCAAGATTAATTTCAACTTTTAACTAAATGTGCTTTGCATATTCACAGTAATTTTCTGTTTAATTACAAATAAATTGTAAAAAGAATTAATTCTGTCAGCAACATCTCAAGAATTTCTTTTCTCTGCAATAATGTAACAGAGCATAATGTTTAAAACAAAAATAAGTAGAAAAATAACACCAAAGAAACTTTGATGTATAATTAATTATGTACCGGAATTTCTTGCCGGGAGATGAACCGATCCACGTAAGTAATAGCTAGATAGGAAATGAAGGGCTCGAAGTTGCAGGAAAATTGTACCTGCCCAATAAAAGACAGAGAAATAAATCACTAAAATGATAAAACTATGGCTCTATTTTTGTCTTATTTTTTACCTGTAAAATAAGAGACACGGCTTCTTGACGAAAGGAGATATAAAAATCAGTGATTTTTAAGCATTGTATGAAGTTAAGTGAAGGCATGTGATCAGATTCAGAGGCAAAAAGATTCAAAAGAGTTTCAGATTGGTGTTCTTCCAAGCTTGTGAAGGGGTTCTGAAGATCAAACTCCATTTTTGTTCTTTCTATTTTTTAGATATAAATTTGTTGGGTATTTGTGTGTGTGTGTGTGTGTGTTTTTTTTTTTTTTTTTTTTTTTTTAATTCTGTTTTGCAGTAGAGAAAGGTCAAGAAACAGTAATAATTATGGAAAAGAGAAGCTTCACTTTCTGTTCAGAAAAAGAAGCTCTGTAGTCTTCAACTTCACTACTTCTCAGCAGAGCAGCAGCAACTCCATATAAACTTATATTGCATGTTGGTCCCTGCCTCTGCCTTCCGCCCTTCCCTTAAAAAAAAAATAGAAATAAATATCTAGTATGCTTTTAATTTATTTTATAATTAATCATTAGATTCTACGGTTCTGACAGTAAAGGATTGTTTATTTATTCTATACGATGTATTGTTATTGTCAATAGGGAAGACCTAACGCATAAAAATAGTTGATCGCATGAGACTTTTCACAAGGTAAATTTTGATAGGAATTTAATATGCTTTTAGTTTTACTTTTAATTTTTTTTTTTTACAAGGACACTATTTATACAAATCCAACATGTTATAAAATATTAAGAACGTGGAGTATATTTTTTTTTTGTGAAAATCAAGGTGTCCAGATCAACTTACGTATATATCAACTAATTTCTGGGACCTGTGTCATATGCTCTCATAAGTTTTCCCAACACAGATCAGGGTAAGTCGTTAGCTTTTTACACTAGGGGCATGAAATCAAGGAAATGCATCTAGTGAGATTAGGGGTGGCAAAAAGAATCAACAAATCGAATTTGTATCGAATCTTAAACTAATCGAATCAAAATGTGATGGATTCATATTCGATTCGTTTATTAAATGAATCGTTTACCACTTGATTTATATTAATTTTCTTAAATATATACATATGAAATATGTAATTAATATATTTACTAAAAATACCTCACCAAATATCGAAAATATTACTTTTTCGATGGTAATTAACTTTAATTTTTCGAATCTTAATTGAAAAATAACAAGAACTAGTAAATAAAAATAATAAAACGAATCATAAACGAATCAATGAGCTTAAATTCGTATTCGATTCGTTTAATAAACGAATCGAATCGAATTGACCAATTTATTAAATGAATCCATTTTCTCAAATCCGTATTCGCTTTAAAGCGAATCGAATCGAATCGAACAAATAAACGAATCCTGACTCAAATTGTCACCCCTAAATGAGATTCGAACCTTGAACATCAAAAGGAACAAACCACTCAAATTCAAGACGTTTACCACTAAAACAATCCATGGGATTCCTGAAATTAGGAGTGGCAAAACGAATCGACGAATCGAATTTGTATCGAATCCTAAACGAATCGAATCAAAATATGATGGATTCGTATTCGATTCGTTTATTAAACGAATCCTAATATCATGATTCGTATTCGATTCGTTTATTAAACCAATCGAATACGAATATTCGTTTAGTCAAAAATATTATTTAATAAAATAATTTATCACACTTAATTTACATAAATTCTTCAAAAATATATACATATTTCATATGTAATTAATATATTTACTAAAAATATCTCACCAAATATCGAAAATATTATTTTTCTATGAAAATTAGCTATAATTTCTCGAATCTTAATTGAAAATTAACAAGAACTAGTAAATAAAAATAATAAAACGAATCATAAACGAATAAACGAATCAATGAGCTTAAATTCGTATTTGATTCGTTTAATAAACGAATCGAATCGAATTGACTCATTTATTAAACGAATCCACTTTTTAAAACCCGTATTCGCTTTAAAGCGAATCTAATCGAACGAATAAACGAATCATGACCTAAATTGCCACCCCTACCTGAAATACATTCTACCAAAAGAAAAACATTAAATTAAATTACATTGTATATAATAACGTACGATTCGATGATAGAACGATGAGATAATGGTGCGAACGCCATTTAATTAGATTTGTAATACTCTTAAATGTTAACTGTATGTGCAAATAATCGATAAATTTTATTATGAAAACTTTCAACTTTCATATGGTAGATGTTGAAATTAGTGATAATTTATTATTATTATTATTATTATTATTATTATTAATTAATAATAATAATAATAATAATAATAATAATAATAATAATAATAATAATAATAATAATAATAATAGACTTCATAATTATCACTAATTTCAACATCTACAATATGAAAGTTGAAAGTTTTCATAATAAATTTCGGCCAAAAAAAAATGATTGAGAAGTTCACATGAAAAGATTCAATAGATGAAATTCTATATTGTTTGGACAATAATTTTTACAACCAATAGAAAAAAAAATAGAGAGTTTTGCAAGAAATGCTCTATTATTGTTTAGTAAGACGAAAAATCGATCCTTTTTTCTCATGATTCTCTCATTCTTTATAATACTTTATTACCAGAACAATAAAACTGACAATGGTTATATTCAATTATCCACTAACTGGCCCACTCCCTAAAATATTGGGGCTTCCTTATTCTGGGCGGTTGTCCAGTTTAAAGAAACGGAAAGTAATTAATTGCATGTATGATTCCTTATTTAGAAAATTTGTATCATCAAGGAATTGATATTTCAGACCTACTCTTTACGTGACTTCTGCTTGCCTTCGCTGGAGCCAGGCTTAGTATGGACTTTCTATCTGAGCCATGAATTCAGACTTTGTTAGAGGTTATGTTATCAGATTCTTACGATGGGCTCTAACGTCAGACTCTGATGAAGATTCTGATTTCAGATTCTGGTGATGGGTTCTATTATCAGACCCTGATGATAGGTTCTGACAAGATATCCTGGAGTCCTCTTCGCCTAGCCACGTATCATTTCACCAAATGCTTGGTTTTCCCCAAATATTTTCCCATTTGGTTTACATTATTTTGAATAAAATTATGGGAGTAATACATTGTGAAAAATGGACTCTGATCCCATACTATTCTCAAAACTTGGTGACCTTGGGATTGTTGAACTGAGTGCCGTTGTCCATCGTCAGGGCTCTGGAGATTCCAAACCTGCAAATTATGTGCTTCTAGATGAAAGAAATCACGTTGTTCTGGGTGACTTTGGTCTATGGCTCAACTTCTATCCAGTTAGTAAAGTAATCAGTAGCCACCAAAACAAAACAATTTCCTTTTTTTACCGCGGGAGCTTCCCAATGATATTCAAACTCCAGCGCGTGAGGGCCATGGGCTGACTTTAGAATTCAGCATTTCAGAGAGTTAGTGTATCATGGGTGCATGCTTCTGACACCTCTCGCACCTTCGTGAAAAGTTTTTTACACTCTCCATCAAGTACGACCAATAATATCTGGCGGTATGGACTTGTTGTATTAAGCTTCTACCGCATGTATGATTGCCATATGCCTCTGTATGCACTTGTTGTAGCACGTACTCCTGATCTTGTTACTTGACACATTGCAAAAGTGGCCCATCAAAAGACAAACAACTTGCACACCAAAGCCTCGTTGGGGATCTCTAGTGTGAGCCTCTATCAAAATAAACCACGTGAGTAACTAGATCTGACTTTCCAGTGTATTTGTCAAAGTAGGGTGAGGGTGATGTCTCAGGTTTCAATTCTTCTTCGATCCATTCCTGGAATGGTGAGGTAGATATCCCATTGATTGCTAGGTCAGCTAAATCCGTAGGGGTCTGGACCTAAATGTCCCCAATCGTCTTCACTATTGCCACCACTAATTTTTCGTTGACATATTCCTTTTTCCAACGAACATCCTTCTTGTTATGACTCACATCCAGACCTTTGTCTTTCCCCTTATGTTCCACCTCTCTCCATGTCTAGCCTAGATTTCTGAGCCCTCTGCATCGCAATCCTCACCATCGATTTCAATAGGGCTCCTTCCCGGGGCCCCTTAACTGTGGTTCTCCTCTGGCCGCTCCTCCTCGCGGAGGTCCTCGACGGTGGCTCATTTCTCTTTCCCCTTGTCCTTCATAGGGCTAGCTCCCTAGACTTGAGCCTTGATTGTGATTTTATTGTCGCAAGACCTGCATATGTTCCTGGAACTACTTTTCATAGCCTGTATCTGGTCCTCTATCTACTTCATCGTCTGGTTTTTATCGCCATGATGTCCGTCATGGGCATAAGATGGTTGGATACTTCTTCCTCATAGTAAGCATCAGACGTAGAGATTCTAGACTCTTTATTCCTTGGAGCAATTCTTAGTTGTTTGGTTGAGCTAATCTTTTTGGGTTTAGTAACTGTAGAAAACCGTAAACATAGATTTTTATCCCCGTTTTTCCCACAGACGATGCCAATTGTTTGTGTAATAAACTCACAAATAATATATTCAAATGAAAAATACATGATTTTGCAAGAAATGCTCTATTATTACTTAGTAAAAAATGCTCTATTATTACTTAGTAAGACAAAAGATTGATCATTTTTTTCTCAGGATTCTCCCCTTCTTAAATAAAACTTAATTACCATAATAATAAAAATGACAGCGGTTATATTTCATTCCCCACTAACTGGTCCACTCCATAGAATCTCAGGGCTTCCTTATTCTAGGTGTTTTTCCAGCTTAAAGAAACAAAAAGCAATTAATTGGTTGTCTGATTCATTGTTTAGAAGATTTATGTTATCAAGAAGCTGATATTTCGGGCCTACTCCTTGTGTGATTTCTGCTTGCCTTCGTTGGAGCAAAACCTGGTAGACTCTAATGGAAGTTCTGTTATCAGATTCTGACGATACGTTCTAACATTAGACTCTGATGAATTCAGACTCTGGTGATAGGTTTTGTTATCAGACCCTGATGATAGGTTCTAACACTACAAGAAAACTGTCAAATAGCGACGGAAAAATCCGTAGCTAATCCGTCGCTAACTGACCATTAGCGACGGAAAAATTCCGTCTCTATTTTATTGGTCGCAAAAAAAATAACGACGGAAAATCTCTAATTAGCGACGGAAAATCCATCTCTATTTTTTTTTAAAAAAAAAGTGGCGCCGAAAGGATTAAATTTTTGGGGGATTGAAAATTTTAAAATTAGCGATGAAATTCTAATTTCGTTTCTAATTAGCGACGTAATTTTAATTCTGTTTCTAATTAGCGACGGAAAATTCCGTTTCTAATTACCAATAGTTTTGGAAATTAGAAATTAAATGCTTGGTTTCCCCTTTGCTAGCCACGTGTCATTTCATCAAATGCTTGGTTTTCCCCAAACATATATATACTGAAAATATTCAATAAAATAGGTAGCTGAAAGAATAGCCTACATAGGCGTCCGGCTATAAAGTCTCTAAATTTAGGTTAAAATTAGGGGTTCACAATTTAAGTGATTAGTTTTTGTAATTGAATTTTGGTAAATTAATTTGTTAATGTGACACATATATTTTATTATGTTAAGGTGTTTGGACTTAATTTTTGATTAAATCATAAAATATAATATGACTTTAGATTTATTATACTTTATTGATAGGGGTTACGCATTTTAGAAACACGTTTAAGAGCTCCGCCCCTAAAATTCAAGATCGACCCTAGTTCTAAAGTAAACAAATCATGGTCAAATTCCATGTGTATACGTTGATCCTCCTTCCCTTTAACGGCCATAAATTATATTACTAATAGATAATTACATAAACAAGAGATATTTTGTATATGCTCATCCAATGAAATCTATGGAGTGTTTTTTTTTTTTGAAAAAAAAAACACAACTTCATATAGTACTATTGTTCAGTACTAAAGTTAGAAGGGATCTAATTTTTGTGGACAAATTTAAACATGTACCATATTATATTAACTTCATTTCCCCAATGATCGATTAACTCTAGAGCTGTTTACGGATGACATTTGATTTTTCCCGCCTTCAACAAAGGGTTTAGGGTGTGTCATTTTGTAAGTAAAGACATACAAATAGCTTCAAATCCCTTTTTGTGTGAAGTCACATCCACAAAAATTGACAAAACAGTGCGTTTATTTTTCAAGAATCAGACTCGGAGATATTAGTAACGGTTCAGGTTCTATCCGGAATCGTAGGGAACAAATTGATTTTCGATTTCAAAATCGGAACTAGGTAAGATTGATTTCGATTCTAAAATGTCAAAAACCTATTTTTTATTTTTCGGTTCTGGTAACCGTAACCAATTTCAACATTACAAAATCAATATTTTCTTGTTTAAAAAAAAAAAATTATCTTAGAATCTCTAAATCTCTTCCTTAAACAGTGTACCCTCCTCCCACCCAAATTTCAAATTAAACGTATAATCTATGATTTGAACATATGACATCTTGCTTTCATCGTAAAAGTTAAACTAATTAGGCTATCCTTCAGGGATCACTACAAAATCAATATGTTGTTAAACCATTTTACTTCATTTATTGACCATTTAAGTATTGGACAAATACAAGTATTGCATTAAATGTATTGTTGCTCCAAGTTTGAAAAGTAGTCATTACTTATATCTATTATCAATTATTGTATTTCTTTTTACAATGAAACAAAGATTATGTATAACAAATCGAAAATATGATAATCTGGAATCAGATCGGAACCGATTAGGAACTGAGAAATAAGATATCATATTTAATTAAATAGATTCCGATTATAAAATATTAGATTCCGATTTTTCCAAATAAATTTCTGATCCATTCGAAAATCGAAACTGAAATCGATTTTGCTCAGACAACCTAAGAAGTTAAGCTAGCATTCCCCTTAACAAGTAATATGAAGTAAATTAATATCTTAAAAATAGAAATTTCTTTAAATTTAGAAAATAATTTTGGGTTAGAGTTTGAAGCACCAACCAGCTTCTATTCTCAAGATCCACCTGCACCTTTTTTGTATTCATGGCTCCAGACATGAAAATACAATACCAGCTGGCAGCCCCAGCTTTTAAAATGACTTAACGTTACTCTTGTAGCTAGCTAGTCAGCTCCTGCTTTCGATTTTCAATTACTTCCTTGAATGGATGGAATTATTACATTATATTGTAGATCTTATTATGTTAAATGTTTTAAATTTAGTCAATGCCAATTGCTACAAATTCTCATCTAATTAATCAGAGTATCGAGATAGGGTACGCCACGTATCAGGCTGCCATCCTGTCAAGTCACATCAGATTGGAGATCCCAAAAACAAATGACTCTGCTCCTAACTTGGCGAGTATCCGTACAATCTGTGATTCACGTGCCTGTGATAAATGCCAACAATGAAGTAATGAACATTTGAAGTTTAAGAAAATAAACAATCCGGAGATTATTCGTTATTCTAAACTTTGAGTTAGGTAAGAAGCTTCATATTTAGTGGCAATTATCTTTTTTGAGAGAATTTTTTAGTATAAAGAGAATTGCCTAGCACAGACAGAAGAAGCCATAAGCCCTACCACAGTGGACTGATCAGCTTCCTGGAAATTTCTATAAAATGGTGGTTGTAATTTTGCATATTAATTAAGTATTTCTAATGGAAATTAGATCAATATAATCTTTTGAGTCTCTATCAATAAATATAGTATAATATCCAATGCCACTTTTCTTATAAGATAAGGACAAGTAAAATATACTGCTACCCCACACGAAACCATCTGCATGCACAGATATTACGAAGTTATTAAAGTTTTTACGCTATTTTATAAATTGAAAAATAATAAATGAATATAAGAAATATTGATAAGCTCCAATATTTTATTATTATATCTTTCCAAAAATTACCATCTACTACTAGTGCTTTACATTTTATTACAAAGAATATTGAGAAATAATATTTTATTACAAGAAATATTAGGTTGTAATATTTTACTACTTATAGTAGAGTATAATTTTTTTTTAAAGATACAGTAATAAAATATAATGTTTTGTAAAGATATAGCGGTAAAATTTAAATTTTTATAGTAAAATATAATTTACATAAAGAAATGATAGTAAAATATTACATCATATAATACTTCTTGTAACTATTTTTTATTTTTCAATTTCTAAAATAGTAAAATGATAATAATAATAAAGTTCATTACATTTTAAAACATCGATCAATGTATACATATTATGTTAGTAGTCTTTTTTTTTTTTTTTGTCATGACTGAGTGATAGCTTGGTCGTGTCCTTTGTGATATATGAGAGGCATGTCTCTCCTAATAGGATGCTATATTTCTTTCAACTTTAATATTAATTTAAAAACTCTATTCGTACAAAAAGTCATACTCAATTCATAGGTCTCCCGCAATAAAGGTAAAAAACTGTTTAAAACCAAATGAATAACTAAGTCAATACCAACAAAAGGAAATTGATAATGCAGTGGCCATATGTTGTGTTGCTGAAACGAAAATTACCTTAATTTTTCTTCCCAGTTTTTTTTTTTGAAAAAACAGGTAATTCATATTAAAATAAAGATGAGAGTACAAAAATTACCTTAATTTTTCTTCCCAGTTTGAAAGCATTTAAGGGTGCTTAATTTCCTTTCACAGAACTTAGTCTCTGTAGAATAAGATATTCATTCATTAATGGCGTACAAGCAAGATTAAGACCATGTTATCAGATGAACCATCCATGCAATTTTGTGTGGTTAAATGTCAGATCTGTTTGTTTCACTGTATCAAAACTGGAGATCTCACTTCACATTAACCCGTGAAGGGACCCCTTTTCGAAGATAATTAAAGATGAATAGACCAGCTCGAAATTTCTAGGATAAAGCATCAATTCTTTTTCTTCTGAGGAAAGATACCGAAAAGGCAAGAAATTGTATCGCTTTCAAAGAGTAAAAGAGGCTTTCATGTGAAGCAATATGCCTAATAGTAAATGCATGTTATTATTTAAATAATCTCTATTAGCTAATGATAAAATAATGGGTTTACAAGAGAGAAGCCCAAGGGCAAAGAACAAGGAAAAAAACGTTACATAACAATTGAAGCATAATGATCCATTAATTGAAGCATGCCACAATTTCATTTTTAGCCTTTACTATTTTACTTTGTGTTCACATCAAATTTTCGTTCCATAAATAATTAGGATTTCTTGAATTCCAACATGTTGAGGAACAAGAAAATTTGTATTGAATGAGGAACTGCACACTGCCAACTTTGAATTCATGTTTGACTTTATGTGAACTTAAATCTAAGAAGACGGAAAACACGATCAGGGGGTTTGTTATGTTATCGACAGAAACCATTCGATACTTAAGTCAGCAAAGAGTAATTTGCAAGTAACACCGGAGAGAATAGGGTTAAGATGAAAAGGGTGTTTCTCTTTCTCAACGGTTGTGAAGGTACCTTTGATATGCTTCATTTCCTATCTCTCTCTCTCACTCACACTTTTTTTTTTTTTTTTTAATTGTTGGAGAACAATCAACGAATGCGATAAATTTTTTGAATATACTGTAAATTAAATAAACAACACAAATAAACCAAAAAACAGAAACTGACAGAATCAAATACAGAAACTTACAGTACAAGTAAACAAAATCAATAAACACACTGTTTAGTGAAGATTGAGGCTAGCGTAAGAGGCTATGTCCTATAGCAGAAATTCGCCCATACTTTTGTGTTTGTAGTTCGTTGGACGTCTGCCACCAGGATATTGTAGGGGTTTTAAGGGCAGAATCTGGTAACGCAGCGGAAACACGGGAAAATCAAATTTTCCGATTTCAAAACTTTTTCTCGGATTAATTAAATAAACATATTTATTTAATTACCCAATAATAAAATTATGAAATAAAATTCAATAAATCAAATTTATGTGAATTTACCGAATTGCCCTTACACTTGGCATTTTGTTCATTTTAGTCCGAAATTGTTCAAATCAATTTTGGATGATTCTAAATCATTTCTAAGATGAATTTAACATGTCCCAAATGTCAAAACACCAAAAGCAACAAAAATCCCAATTTTTTCTTCCTTGGCCGAGAGCCTCCTAGGGGGGGGGGTTGTGCATTTTGCACTTTCATGGTTCAAAACACATCAAGGCAAAATCCAATCAACCTAATATTTTACATGCATCATATACACATCCAAATACACCATATAAATGAAAAGCCCCAAATTTGGAAGTGGTCTTAAATCCTAATTTTTCAATTTCTTCAAATTGGACAAATTAGACCAAATTGGTTAAATCCAATACTTCAATCATGTTTCTTCCATCCAAATCAAGTCTCAACACAATGAAATAACTATAGATCAAATCTAGGTCATTTAAGAGTGGGTCAACAACTCTAGATTAGCAACAAGGTTCTAAAACCATAAAATGATGCTTATTACTAAACTAGTAACAATCTTCCAACATCATACATGCATTACACCTTCATCAAACTTTCATCCATCAAAAGTACAAAGAATAAAGAATGGAAAAACTTAAGAACATCACAAGATGTTGCCAAGAACAAGAGGAACAATTTTATCTCTAATAGCAAGTTGGAAATACTTACATAAATCCAAGCTTTCTTTGATTTTTCCTTTTCTTTCTCTCTAGCTTCTTTTCTTTCTCTTAATGGAGTTTGATAAAGTGTATTAGGTTATATTATCAAATGAAAAAACAAAAACAATTAATACTTGCCAAAATAATGCCTTGGCCGAAAATGCTAAGGAAATTAACAAGATAAATATTTTTCATTTCATTTGAATTTCATTTGTCAAGTTGATAAAATGATCATTACACTTTAATGATAATTTCAACTTAGTCAACAATGGCAACATAGTCATTAAAACAAATATCTAAACCTTAAGATATTTATATTTTAATTAATTTAATCATTTAACAATTAAATAATTAATTAATTAATTAAATATAAATATATTAAATATATGTATAATATTTACATTAAATATCAAATACATATATTCATTTATGATATTAGTCAAATATCTCAATTTGACAATTAATTAATGTGTATTTAAATTAATCAAGTATTAAATGTAAATACACAAAAATTAAGGAAATGACTATCGGGTCCTTAAACATGTATTTTGCGTTTAATTTATAAATGTTGCTCTAGTGCTCTACGAGTATATTTCATTATTGAGACTCTCTAGATTCAGGCATATCCATCACGAAATCCAATTTCGTGTCCATAATTTATCTACCCGTAAATTATGACGATCACGGATAAACTCGCTGAATCATACAGGTCGAGGTCATGGCAAATGTATAATTCATCCGTCACAGGTATCCAGATATATCCCAGAGATATAGATGTAAACGTCAAATCTCTATGGGATTATCCAGTCGACTATTCTATTAGCAATCTCAAAAAGAATGTTTAGAACTGGCTTCTAAACTGTACCACGGGCCCATGGTTTTATCTGATTTCTAATCATATGAACTACCTATGTTCTGATACACAGAACTGACAGATCCTATCTTGATACGCACAGGACACCCTGAGGATCTATCTACACCCAACGAACAGGCGGATGTCTGATCTTAATAGATCGGTGACGTGACTGCCATATAAGTGTAGAAGATGTCTCATGTGCCCACAGTGGCATCTCAAGTCTAAGAATCACAAGTGCTACGCAACCCGACAAGATTCTTATTGACGTTGGTATACCATCCATTAAGAATCTTCGGTGAGTCGTTCAGTGTTTATCCGCTATAAACACCTACACGTCTATACTAGTCTCCAAGACTTATGGTTCATTGAGAAACCATTGGAATCATATATTCCTGTATACGACATGTACCGGTCTCAACAGGTTTACTATACTGACCAAGTAGTGTAAACCTTGACCAGGAACTGTCTGAGAATGACAACGTCATGATACAACTCAACGTCAGTTGCGACAGTTTTTCAACTGTACCATGACTAGTCATTCTAAGGTCATTACGTCTTTACCATATTAAAGATACATTATATTATAGAAACTGCATATATTATTCAAAATAATAATGTTTTACAGAAGTATTCATAAAGAAATACAACCGAGAATTGGTGCTGTGAGCACCAACCCCAACAAAAACTCCCACTTGCTCTAGTGCCAATAACGATTGTATCTAATACCCATCGACTCCACGTGTTTATCAAACAACTTCGGAGGTATGGCCTTCGTCAGCGGGTCTGCTACATTATCTTCACTCGGTACCTTGCACACGACAATATCCACTCGCGACACAATCTCTCGAATGATGTGGTACTTGCATTCCACATGCTTCGACTTCTGATGCGCCCTCGGTTCCTTTGCTTGCGCAATGGCTCAAGTATTATCATAGTATAACGGAATCGCATTCACGATACTTGGGACAACTCCCAATTCTGTGATAAAGTTCTTTATCCACACAGCCTCTTTTGCAGCTTCAGAAGCTGCAACGTGTTGGACAATTATGACCCATAACGTCACTATTTGTACAGATCATGGTGTTGTTATATAAATTAACTATGTAACAAGGAGATTGCACTCTTATCATTTGTGATTAGATCACCTAGATGTATAAATGATAGGAGGTCCTTATGATTAGTTCCTAGATTGAGATGATATGAGGCAGTATCAGTCCTCGAATGATTAATCATTAAATATCCCTAGTCAGAGTATTATCGAGATTGGACATCGATAATACGTAAAAGAGTAGTATTACACTTGTGAGCGTTGTGAGGGCACAATAACATAGTTCTCATTTATATTTGGGTATTGGATACTTATGCAAGTGTAATAGGAGGTTGTGTTTTACCGATGGTACGAAAACAGCTTCGCTCTGGATAGACCCCTCAGAATTCCATTGGTAGTATGACTATGTGTCTATGGAAGTCCGAAATCAGGGTGGTGTATTTGGTCTTAACCTGAGACTTGCACCGCTAATACTTGCGACAATCAATATGCTTTGGTTTTGGTCGTCCAGGGCTTTAACCGGTTATGTGTACGCCTCTGCTGGGTATATTGAGAATCGTAGTGTATTGGGTGTGATGTCAAGACGGAAGTATCACTCCAGTCATAGTGGAGATGTTGTCACGTAGGATACGGAACTAGTACTCTTAAGTACTGTAGTCATCGGGATGATATTACTAGGTCATGTTCATCCGATTATAGAGACTAGTTACCAGACATCCGACATGTGCTTCGTACGGGGCATATATAATTCCAGCCCCAGGTCTAGCACGTGACATCCGATACTGGATCGCAATACAGAATACTACGTATACTACGCCTGACATAAATTGTATATTCCAGTAAGAATATTTCTGGAGAATTGGGTAGGCACGGTGCTTTGCTAGAAGCCAACCATGTCTTGTAAATCCGTAAGAATGTGGTATGAGGTACGCACTTAATCGGATAGTCCGATAACCGGATTTACTGCCAACATATCCAGAGGTATCTTGGGTCACTTCCCAAAGATTCACCGATGACAGTTGACTTAAACTAGAATTAATTTGGGATTAATTTAGAGAGAGAAAATTAATCTGGGATTAATTGAGGCTTTATTTAATCTGGGATTAAATGTGTTAGGAAGAGAGAACACGATTAATTTGGAATTAATCGGTAAAATAAATTTAATAGTTAAATTTGATTTTTCTATTTAATTTATTTGTATGGGCTAAAATTAATATATCGGATATATTAATATGAATTGGATTTCGTTACGAAATTAAAGTCAGACTTTAATACGAACGAACGAATTAATTTAGAATTAATTCGTAAACGACGTTCGTAATATATTTGTGAGACATCGTTATTTAATTAAATTAGATTTAATTATTTAGCGATGAAAGTTCGTTTAATCGGATTAAACGGATCCGAGCCGCGGCAAATATTCGTAGAGACATTTGAATTTTGAATTCAAATGTGGGGCCCACTTCACATGTGGTAGTTGGGAGGGTAGTTGGCATTTATGCCAAGCCACCAACTTTCCAACTACCTTGGAATGGTTTTGGTGAAACCATTTACCCAACCACCTTGTTTAGGTGAAAAGGGTAAATTGGTTTTACCAAAAGGCATCTCTCTCTCTCATTACACAACACTTGACACAAATCAAACCCTAAGAACACTAAGCTTGGGCGTGAGCTTCCTCCTTCTTTCTCTTTGATTTTGTGGCAAAATCAACAAAGCTAGCACTTGTAGAAGTCTTCTAAGGTGATAGGGAAACCAACTCAAAGCTTGGAATCAACACAAAGGTTGGATTTCTTCATTCAAAATTTTAAAAGCTCAAATCCATTCAATGTAAGTAATTCCGCAATTTATAATGAATTTATGAACACCTTTTCTTGTTTATTAGATCCTTGGCATGTTCTAGGAACACTAACAATGGTATCAAGAGCCAATTTTAAGCATGAAAAGTTTAGGGTTCATTAGACTAAAATTTGGGGCTTTTGTGTTTTGAGCATGATTTCTTCAAATTGATGGTTTGAGCATGCTTAGATTATGTTAACTTAGAGTTGTGCATGATTAGATTTGAGAAAAAATTGATTGGATCAAAAATCTATAATTTCTTTAGCATGGCCGAATCCTTCACAGTGGACTGCACTTTTTTTTTTAATTTTTTACAACATTGGATGTGTTTAAATGCATGATTAAATGTTGATTGTTGGTTTGATTAGATTAGAATCAAAGTCAATAATGTTTATGTTAAATTCAAGAGCATGTTGAGCATGAAATGATGTGTTTTGGCTTCAATTTGTGTTGAGCATAAATTGATGGATTAAACATGATTAATTAAGTTAATTGGTATTTTGGAAATATTGAGTTTAATTAATTAATCATGACTAATACACTTTAATTAAAATAATTGTGATATTTGGAATATTATAATTATGTTAAATATCCTTTAAATTATGAATTGGGCTAAAAGTGTGTATTTGGGCTTAATGGGCTTGGTTTGACCAAGTTTGGTTTTGGAATTTTGGATTGGATCCAATTGGGCCCAAAATCAATTCCATAAAGTCCAAATACATCACTTGGCCCTTTAAAGAATTTAATTGGGCCTAAATTAATTTGTAGGCAATAGGGTGATTCCTATTGGGCCTTGGCATTTTGGGTTTGACCCATTATGGCCAAAGCCCATGCCTTAATAATTAATTAAAAGCCCATTGGACTTTAATTAAAATGACATTGGATGTTATTGAGCCTTTGAGACCTATTAAGATTGGATTTGGAATCTAAGTCTTTAAGGCAATAAATAAGTGTAAATATTTAATTTGGAATTAGTATTGAATACAATAAATTGAATTTAAAGTGTAGTTCAATATAATTCAAGAATACTTACTTTGAGTATTTATCTTAAACGAGTTGGACTCGCGCAAATCAATCGTTGTTTGAACATTGGATGGTCATTAATCAAAGATTAATTAATTGGATTAGATTGATTGAATAACATGCTTTGTATGAATACATGAATGTGTTGTATGAATAATGTATATCAGATGGATATTAGAAGGGCGAGGGCAATTTTGGAAATTGTAATAAATTTATAATTTATTAAATTGGACCTGCGTGTCCAGCCTTTTATCTCATTATTCTTTGTATTTCTCTTCTCACCAATTCCCCTCAATGTAAATGAGGTTTCTTTATTGTATTATGTAATTGGGTAGAAGTTAGAATAGTTCTAGCCGGGGAGAGGAAATGGAGTGATTTGTTCTAGGAACAATTTGTGACATATCCATCCGCATATCATTATTAATTTATTTATCGCGCCTTATTATGCTTTTAGAATGCATGCTTAAGGGTGTATGATGAGACCTAATCAAAGATAATAAATTGGTTGCCAATTTACGCGAAAAAACCCTCAAAACATATTAAGCGTTTTTCCTTCTGTTGAGTGATTCTTACTCAAGATCCAAAGTTGGCATTGGTTTGTTGGCCAAATTCAAGACCTTTGTCAATTGCGGATGTGTTTGAATCATGAGAGTTTTGTTCCATATCGGTGTCTTGTCCAAGTCGTGATTTGTTGGCCAAAGTCAAGATCACTTCTTGTCCATCGACATTGATTACGAAGCTTTCCATGTCAATGGGTCCCGCTTAACTGGAATCATTAAGCTTGTTGTGCCAAAGCCAAGGCTTAGTTGATTCAGAGGAAAAAGGTTAGGAAAATATATTGGATATATTGGCATATATATTGTATATATGTTTCGGACTTGGATGTCCACCTACTGGATCTAGGAATTAGATGAGATCCAATTGATCTTAGAGATCTACCTAGTTAAGTATCATACAATTTGTTGGCCAAAGTCAAGATTGTGTGTTATTTAACGGGATCCTAGCCCACTAGGAAACAAGGTTTCCCGAGTACTCAACAGAGGGTTAGAGGCTCGCCGAAAAATAGTGGGAGGCAAGTATTAGATTTGCAATTTCGTTTAGATACTTGTCATACGTGCTCATTTCAATATTTCGTCAATAAATTAATATATTAGTTGGACTAATATTTAATTGTTGTTTTAATTAAACAGTTGGACTGTATTCAAACTACTTCATTTATAGTTGATTATATAATTGGATTATAGTAATCAATATATTTGAATTTTACCCTTCATTTATATTTGATTATATAATTGGATTATAGTAATCAATATATTTGAATTTTACCGATCATTTATAGTTGATTATATAATTGGATTATAGCAATCAATATATATTTGATTTTAACCAATAAAATTGTAATTAGTTATATAGTTAGACTATAGTAATCATTACATAGATTGTACCCGAAATCGTTGATTGGATGGTTAGACTATTGGAATCAAGATAAATGAAAGATTAGTGTTTAAAACATAATCCTGGGTGAAAATGTGTTTAAACGACTTTAATTTTCAAATTGGGAATAAAATTTCAGGATAGTCCTGGAAACTAATAAGTTACTTTATTTGATAAAATAACATATTAGGCCTAAGCCCAGAGTTCAGCAAATAGTAGAGCATGATCTTTGGAAGATTCATGTGATGATAACTTTAGTTCTTAATCCTTTATGCTTGTCATAATGACTCCTTAATTTCTTCGTCATAACTAATGATTAGATCTTTAAACCATGATGTTGAAATTGAAGGATCTTCATAGGTCTATACTTAGATCTTAGAAGCATTAATTGCAATAGTAAACTCTTGGAGAGTTAATGGCTATGCTCAAGGAGCCAAAGCCAAAGTTTGCAATAGGGTAAGAAGCGCAAGGTGCATCTTACTTCAATATTCTAGAAGGCCAAGGCTTGGCCAAAGGCTTCTAGAATGTGGAAAAGGGCAAATGCAAAATCATTATTATCTTCTAGGAAGATAAATGACATATCCCAAGATGTCTGTCTACACTGTGGCAAACGGGGTCACTGAAAGCGTGACTGCCGTATGGACAAGGCATATATGAAGGAATTGAAGACGGGCAAGGCTCTGACTTCAAATATGTTTGTCATAAATATGTTCACTACTAGTATTAAAATTGGATTTTAAATACTAAGTGTGATACATAAATATGCATTGATGTGCAGAATCTTCTATGAGCAGGATATTGACTTCAATTGAGATTAATCTGCGAATCGGAAACGGGACGAAAGTCGCTGTTTTACCGTAGATACCTAAGTTTAGGAACTACCATTCAGGTGTGTACTTAAATTAGGAAACTGTTATAATGTAACTAGTTTGACTAGAAACATTATCTCTATATCGAGTATAACTCGTTGCGAGTATACCTTTATATTTTAGAACACTAAAGTGTTTTATTTTATAAAGATGATATTAAGATAAACACATTAGATGTGAATAACAGTATTTATATTTTGAATATAAATAAATCTCAAACATATAATATGACGAACAAATAGCTCGAACTGATTTGATCAGATAAGACTTATTTGTGGCAGTGTTGTCTGGGACACATTAAACAAGACTCGTATATCCACACTTTTGAAGAGTGGATACTAGGACGGATTTGATTCCATTCAAATGATGTCTACGAATCTAGTTTATTAGGTAAAGTACCTAAAGTACCTTTTACTTGGTAAAAGTGTAAGTGCCATCGATCTGTTAGCCCTCGTTCATAGTGACGTAAGTGGGCACATATCTAGCTAGGCTAGAGGTGGATATGAATGTTTCGTGACCTTTACGGATGTGGAATCGCGTTATGGTTATGTGTTTCTTATGAAACACGAATCAGAAACTTTTAGAGTTTCGACACGAAATAGACAAGCAGATCGGCTAAAGTATTAAAACCATCACGGTTTGACCATGATGAAAATACTTAAGCAGTAAGTTTCTCAAATACTTGAAAGAGTATAGTATTCTTTCAATGAGGACTCCTCCTGGAACATGTCAATTTGACGGTGTATCCAAACGGAGAAACCGAATTTTGTTAGACATGATAAGGTTAATCATGAGTCGCTCTAAGCTACCATTTTCCTTCAAAGGGATAAGCATTAACAGTGCAATACTTATTTTGAATAAGGTTCCATGAAAATCTGTTAGACAAAATTCATATTTAATATGAATAGGAAAGAAACAGGGTTTTCTCATTCCTGATGATTTGGGAATGCTGGGCATATGTTTGGATGATACCAAACTAGAACCCAAATCGGATAAGTGCCTAATTATTGGTTATCATAGGGAAACCAAAGTATAGTACTTATACAACTCACTTGAGAACAATTTAATTGTTGCTCGCCATGCGTTTTTCCTAAGAGGAATACTTAAATGCAGTGGTAAGTGGGAGGAAAGTAAAACTCGATGAAAAATCATAGTAATACTGTTCCAGGCACCGATTCTTTAACGGAACACAAACAGTTCATCAAGGATGAAACTGTACCACAATCTTCGAATACACAAGAACCGCGTTAGTCGGAGAGAATCAGAAAACAACCTGGGAGGTATGAGTTTCTGATCTCACCTCATAAAGATGTCAATCTTATTGAGGAAGACAAAATGACTACATATGAGGAAGTGATACAAGGTATCGACTCCTCATTATGGCAAAGTGCCATGAAGTCTGAAATGTATTCCATGTATACCAAATATGTTTAGAGACTAGTTGTTGTACCGCAAGGCATTGTGCCTATTGGTACTATATAAGTCTTCAAGGAAGACATACGTGGATGGCAGCATACCAACGTACTAAGCTAGGCTTGTAGCGGAAAGGTATCGTTATCAACATTGTGTTAATTACAACGAAATATTTTACCTGTTGCCACGTTAAATCCATTTGGATAATGCTTGCTGATGCTGCATGTGTCATTTATGAAATATGGCAGCTGAATGAAAAATCATTTTCCTGAAAAGGAAACCTTTTGGAGGATGTTTACAACATCCTGACGACTTTGTCGTATCAAAACTAGCAAACAAGGTTTGCAGGTTATTCGATCCATGTTTGGATTGAAGCAAGCATTAGGTTCTTGGAATTATCATTTTGATGTAATCATAATGGTTTATGATTTAATTCAAAACGAGAAATGATTCTTGTGTATATAAGGAGGTTAGTGTGAGCGCACTGACAATGCTGTCTAAATAATGATGATATGTCATTTCTTGGAAATGATATTCCCATATACAATCGGTGAAAGCTTGGCTTTCATGAAAATTCTCCGTAGAATTCTTGGGAGAAACAACCTTTATTCTAGGAATAAAGATCTACTGGGATAGATTTAAAGTTGTTAACACTCTCTGAGAACTCGTACATTGAAAAATGTACGTGACCTGGTGTCTCATACGTTTTGAGCATATGGAGTCACAAACAGGTCAATCCAAGTGATAGTCACTGGATTGATATTAAGAACATCCTTTAGTATCTTAGAGAACTAAGGATGATGTCTTAAACTATGGAGAATGAGAACTTGAAGTGACTGGGATCACTGCTGCAAGTTTCCTAACCGATAAAAAAAACGGTGCTATACAGTTTGAATAACGGAACAGTGAGCTGGAAATATTCCAAGCAAGATACTGTTACCGAATAAATAACAAATGCGGAGTTATTGCTGCGGCTGAGGCAGCAATAGAAGCCATTTGGGTCGATGATAAATCTAATTAGATTAGATATAGTTCTGAAAGCAGTTGAGCTAGGCGTCAGCACAAGCTAAAGAATTAAAGGTCTCATCATTGATTCAGATATATACTTCGACTATTCATCTGATTCGTTCGGATCATACATCATGGCGATGTGATGATCGAATAAATCGCATCAGACGATAATCACGCAAATCCGCTGACGAAAGCCTTTCCTCAGCAGTTTGAGCGAACCGTACATAGTTCGGGTGTATGACACTCGAGTGACTGGCTATAGGCCAAGTGGGAGATTGTTGGACAATTATGACCCATAACGTCACTATTTGTACAGATCATGGTGTTGTTATACAAATTAACTATGTGATAGGAGATCGCACTCTTATCATTTATGACTAGATCACCTAGATGTATAAATGATAGGAGGTCCTTATGATTAGTTCCTGGATTGAGATGATATGAGACAGTATCAGTCCTCGAAGGATTAATCATTAAATATCCCTAGTCAGAGTATTATCGAGATTGGACATCGATAATGCGTAAAAGACTAGTATTACACTTGTGCGCGTTGTGAGGGCACAATAGCATAGTTCTCATATACTTGGGTATTGGATACTCATGCAAGTGTAATAGGAGGTTGTGTTTTACCGATGGTACGAAAACAGTTTCGCTCTGGATAGACCCATCGGAATTCCATTGGTAGTATGACTATGTGTCTATGGAAGTCCGAAATCAGGGTAGGTGTATTTGGTCTTAACCTGAGACTTGCCCTACTAATACTTGCGACAATCAATATGCTTTGGTTTTGGTCGTCCAGGGCTTTAACCGGTTCTGTGTACCCCTCTACTGGGTATATTGAGAATCATAGTGTATTGGGTGTGATGTCAAGACGGAAGTATCACTCCAGTCATAGTGGAGATGTGTCACGTAGGATACGGAACTAGTACTCTTAAGTACTGCAGTCATCGGGATGATATTACTAGGTCATGTTCATCCGATTATAGAGACTAGTTACCAGACATCCGACATGTGCTTCGTACGGGGCATACATAATTCCAGCCCCAGGTCTAGCACGTGACATCCGATACTGGATCGCAATACAGAATACTACGTATACTACGCCTGACATAGATTGTATATTCCAGTAAGAATTATTTCTGAAGAATTGGGTAGGAACGGTGCTTTGCTAGAAGCCAACCATGTCTTGTAAATCCGTAAGCACGTGGTACGAGTTACGCACTTAATCGGATAGTCCGATAACCAGATTTACTGCCAACATATCCAGAGGTCTCTTGGGTCGCTTCCCAAAGATTCACCGATGACAGTTGACTTAAACTAGAATTAATTGGGATTAATTTAGAGAGAGAAAATTAATCTAGGATTAATTGAGGCTTTATTTAATCTGGGATTAAATGTGTTCGGAAGAGAGAGAACGCGATTAATTTGGAATTAATCGGTAAAATAAATTTAATAGTTGAATTTGATTTTTCTATTTAATTTATTTATGGGCTAAAATTAATATATCAGATATATTAATATAAATTGGATTTCATTACGAAATTAAAGTCGGACTTTAATACGAATGAACGAATTAATTTAGAATTAATTAGTAAACGACGTTCGTAATATATTTGCGAGGCATCGTATTTAATTAAATTAGATTTAATTATTTAGCGATGAAAGTTCGTTTAATCGGATTAAACGGATCCGAGCCGCGACAAATGTTCGTAGAGACATTTGAATTTTGAATTCAAATGTGGGGCCCATTTCACATGTGGTAGTTGGGAGGGTAGTTGGCATTTATGCCAAGCCACCAACTTTCCAACTACCTTGAAATGGTTTTGGTGAAACCATTTACCCAACCACCTTGTTTAGGTGAAAAGGGTAAATTGGTTTTACCAAAAGGAATCTCTCTCTCTCATTACACAACACTTGACACAAATCAAACCCTAAGAACACTAAGCTTGGGCGTGAGCTTCCTCCTTCTTTCTCTTTGATTTTGTGGCAAAATCAACAAAGCTAGCACTTGTAGAAGTCTTCTAAGGTGATAGGGAAACCAACTCAAAGCTTGGAATCAACACAAAGGTTGGATCTTGGAGAACTTCATTCAAAATTTTAAAAGCTCAAATCCATTCAGTGTAAGTAATTCCGCAACTTATAATGAATTTATGAACACCTTTTCTTGCTTATTAGATCCTTGTCATGTTCTAGGAACACTAACACAATATATTCCGCCTCAGTGGTGGAATATGCTGTCGAACCCTGTTTGGAACTCTTCCAACAAACTGCACCTCCGTTAAGGGTAAATACGAATCCAGATGTAGACTTTCTATCATCGGGATCCTATTGAAAATCAGAATCCGTATACCCGTTAACTTGCAGTTCGTTTCCTCCATAAATTATTAATTTATCCTTAGTACCTTTAAGATACTTGAGGATATGTTTAATGGCCATCCAATGGTCATTACCTGGATTAGACTGATATCTACTAGTTACGCTAACAGCGAAACTGATATCAGGCCTCGTCCACAACATGGCATATATTATGCTACCCAAACACGAAGCATAAGGTTGGTTAGACATTCTAACCTTCTCATATTCTGTTTGTGGACTCATCTTCTTTGAAAGATGAATCCCATGTCTGAACGGTATGTTTTCTGTCTTACAGTTACCAAAGTTATACCGTTCTAAGATCTTATCTATGTACGTTGATTGGGATAACCCAATCAGCCTCCTTTGTCTATCTCTATAGAGTTTTATCCCTAAAACATAGGAAGCTTCTCTCTAGTCCTTCATGGAGAAATTCTTACAGAGGTACGCTTTGACGCTTTGTAACATACCTAAATCATTCCCAATGATTAGGATGTCATCAACATATAGGACTAAAAATACGACCATGCTCCCACTGGCCTTCTGATACACACAGGATTCTTCCGAATTCTTGAGAAAACCAGACGATCTAATAATCTATTCGAATCGAAGATTCCAACTTCGTGAAGCTTGTTTAAGTCCATAAATGGACTTCTTAAGCTTACATAGCATACCCGAGTTTTCGCTGGACGCAAAACCTTCCGGCTGTTCCATATAGATTTCTTCATCAAGAAATCCATTTAGAAAAGCCGTTTTGACATCCATTTGCCAAATCTCGTAGTCATGATACGTAGCTATAGAAAGCAAAATCCGAATAGTCTTAAGCATTGCTACTGGTGAAAAAGTTTCATCGTAGTCGACGCCAGGTCGCTGCGTGTAACCTTTTGCAACCAGTCGGGCCTTGTAAGTTTCAACCTTACCGTCAGGCCCGCGTTTCCTCTTGTAAACCCATTTACAACCTATAGGAACAATTCGTTTGGGAAGCGGAACCAAGTCCCAAACTTGATTCTCATGCAATGAGTCTAACTCGGATTTCATGGCACTTTGCCATTTCACGGAGTCGATGTCCAACATCGATTCTCTATAGGTGAAATGATCAGTCTCTTCAACTAAGAGAACATCCAGACTCTTTTCGTATCAAGTACAAGCGTTCAGGAGGTCTAGATACCCTTTCAGACCTACAGAGTGTGTGTGTTGAAGGTCCTTCATCTACTTGAACTTCAGGTTCCTCCATTGGTTCGTTGTTTTCAGGTTGGACTTCATCAAGTTCAACCTGTCTATGATTACCACCTTCTGACAAAAATTCTACTTCTAGAAATTTTGCGAAGCGAGCTACGAACACATTTCGATGCTCGGTATCATAGAATAGATATCCCCTCGTATTCGAAGGATATCCAACAAACCTAAACTTTTACCCTCGAGGTGAAAGCTTATCTTGCTGAGCCACCCTGACATAGGCAGGACAACCCCAAACCTTAATGTAACTAAGATTTGGTCTCCTACCGAACCATATCTCAAACGGTGTCGTAGGAACAACTTTTGAAGGAATCTTATTCAAAAGATGTGTAGCTTTTAAAAGAGAGTAGCCCCATAAATAATAGGGCAAATATGTGAAACTCAACATCGATAGGACCATATCCAATAAAGTCCGATTTCTCCTCTCAGACACTCCATTGTGTTGTGGAGTACCTGGAGGAGTATATTGAGCGAGAATCTCATTCTCCTTCATATAATCCATGAACTCACCACTCTTATATTCACCGCCTCGATCAGATCGAAGGCATTTAATATATTGTCCAGTTTGTTTTTCTACTTCATTTCGGAATTCTTTGAACTTTTCAAAGGTTTCCGATTTATGTTGCATCAAATACACATAACCGTACCGTGACAAATCATCGGTAAAGGTAACGAAGTACGAATAACCATTGTGAGCAGTCTGACTTAGTGGACCACATACATCAGAATGTACGAGTTCCAATAAGTTAGCGGTGCGGTGTCGAACACCAGAAAATGGGGCTTTGGTCATCTTACCCTGAATACAGGATTCACAAGTTGGATATGATTCAATGGTAAGATCTGGTATCAAACCATTCCTAACCAATTGGGTAAGACGTTTAACGCCTATGTGACCCAGCCGCATATGCCAAAGTTCAGTATTATTAATTACAGGTAAACTACGTTTATTAACTCCAGTATTTAAAATATCTTTTGAAGTTTGCAATGTATAATGACCATGCTGGTTTGGAAAACAAAGCATCTGAATATTACTTTTATCATATAAATATAAAGAACAATTCTTAATATTAATACAAAAGCCCTATGTATCTAATACAAAAAATGATATAATATTAGGTACACATCCAGACACAAAATGGTAGTCATTTAACAAAAGTGTCCCATTCGGCAATGAGATCTCGCATACTCCAACTACAACTGCATCTAGAGAGTCTCCACTCCTGAATCGCAACTGCATCTCTCCAGGCTTCAGTTTTCTACTTTCCTTCAGCACCTGCAACGAATTGCAAATGTGAATGAGACAAGCAGAATCTAAAATCCAGTTGGATGTAACGGCTTCACAAGCCAAAGATATATCAATAACTGGAAAAATAAATGTACCTGATGTAGATGCTCTATCCCTCCTCAGCTGGGCGATGTAGTCAGGACTGTTCCTTTTCCAGTGCCCGACTTTACTGTAGTGATGGCACTTGTCTTCAGAAGCCCTTTTGGGCTTAGCTATCTTTGCATGTGGTTGAGGACCGAAACCCTACTTCTTCTTCCCTTTCTTCTTCTTTCCCTTTGGCCAAGCCTGGGAAGAAGCGGAAAGAGAAGTAGGTCTTGGCGGGCGAGTCGGTATGCCCTTCTTAAGGTCCTCCTCCGCCGTGAGCAACATCCTATGTAACTCATGGTAGGTACAGATAGTCCCGTTCATGTTGAAATACATCACGAACTGGCGATATGAAGCTGGGAGTGAACCAAGAACTACACTCCTACCGAGAATGTCATTCAGAATGAGATTATGTTGCCTCAGTTGATCGATCAAATCGATCATCTGAAGAACATGTGAGCTAACAGCTTGCCCCTCATCCAATCGCGCATGGAACAATTCCATTGCGACCTTATGAACAATTACTTATTCTTGGTTCTCAAACGATTGTCTCAATCGTGTCATCATACTATACGCATCTAACATGCCATAGTATTGTTTCTTGAGTCCCGGAGACAGTGAACTAAGGATGTATGATTTAACTCTTAAATTATCATTCTTTCAAGTTTCAAAAACTTGGCGTTCCTCCTCCGTAGCATCCGCACCAACAGCAAGGGGCAACAGACCCTCAATAACATATCCCAATTTCTCGGAATCGAGGACAATCCTCAAATCCAATTCCCAGTCAGCGAAGTTCTTTGCGCCTTTTAGTTTGTTCGCATCAAGCATACGCGCAAACTGATTTGTGGATGGTGCCGCCATCGAATCTATCGTATAGATCACGAAAAACGGTTAGCAGAATATAAACAGTTTCAAATAATATCAAAAGCATAAACTAGATCATGGATTTTTAATCTAAAAATGCCCCTCCCACTAAATCATGCAATACTATAATCCCCAAACAGAATACAAAGATTTAATAATTAAATTAAATATAAATAGTGAAAAGTGGATCTCGTGAATATATTTCAGCTCACAGCAGAGGCACGGTCTCGCCTACGTATATTCATCAGGTAGACAACTCATTTGTCAATCACTCACTAGTGACTCCTGGGTTTCCGGTCCTGGTCGTTACTCGTTGTCGCTGCTAAGGCAGGCCCACAAGGAGACGTACCAAGGTTAAACTCGTCAATGATAAACTCAAGTTACTTGCGTAACCCTGACAGCTAGGGCACGTTCAGGATTCCGCTTTCGCTTGAATTTATCTAGTATCTGATATACATCCGGTATAAGTAAATCTCTATCAGCTACACCCTCACAGCAGAGGAACGGTCTCGGATGTAGTCACAGAGAAATATTTATAAACCGTATTGACAAAGACGGACCACATAACATGCATCAAATACATAATTACATTAAACCTTATTAATTAGGGATTTTCCGCTAAGTGTCATACACCCTAAATCTAATCAAATTAGATTATAACATGCATGTATAAGTTAAGAAAACATGATTAAACATTGAATCAAACAAGCTAATCATTTTAGGGGGCCTAGAATCAGACTCGCTCTTATACCATTTTGTATGGGTTTTAGGGGCAGAATCTGGTAACGCAGCGGAAACACAGGAAAATCAAATTTTCCGATTTCAAAAATTTTTCTCGGATTAATTAAATAAACATATTTATTTAATTACCCAATAATAAAATTATGAAATAAAATTTAATAAATCAAATTTATGTGAATTTACCGAATTGCCCTTACACTTGGCATTTTGTTCATTTTAGTCCGAAATTGTTCAAATCAATTTTGGATGATTCTAAATCATTTCTAAGATGAATTTAACATGTCCCAAATGTCAAAACACCAAAAGCAACAAAAATCCCAATTTTTGCTTCCTTGGCCGAGAGCCTCCTAAAAGGGGGGGGGGGGGGTTGGGGTTGTGCATTTTGCACTTTCATGGTTCAAAACACATCAAGGAAAAATCCAATCAACCCAATATTTTACATGCATCATATACACATCCAAATACACCATATAAATGAAAAGCTCCAAATTTGGAAGTGATCTTAAACCATAATTTTTCAATTTCTTCAAATTGGACAAATTAGACCAAATTGGTTAAATCCAATACTTCAATCATGTTTCTTCCATCCAAATCAAGTCTCAACACAATGAAATAACTATAGATCAAATATAGGTCATTTAAGAGTGGGTCAACAACTCTAGATTAGCAACAAGGTTCTAAAACCATAAAAAGATGCTTATTACTACACTAGTAACAATCTTCCAACATCATACATGCATTACACCTTCATCAAAATTTCATCCATCAAAAGTACAAAGAATAAAGAATGGAAAAACTTAAGAACATCTCAAGATGTTTCCAAGAACAAGATGAACAATTTTCTCTCTAATAACAAGATGGAAATACTTACATAAATCCAAGCTTTCTTTGATTTTTCCTTTTCTTTCTCTCTAGCTTCTTTTCTTTCTTTTAATGGAGTTTGATAAAGTGTATTATGTTATCTTATCAAATGAAAAAACAAAAACAATTTATACTTGCCAAAATAATGCCTTGGCCGAAAATGCTAAGGAAATTAACAAGATAAATATTTTTCATTTCATTTGAATTTCATTTGTCAAGTTGATAAAATGATCATTACACTTTAATGATAATTTCAACTTAGTCAACAATGGCAACATAGTCATTAAAACAAATATCTAAACCTTAAGATATTTATATTTTAATTAATTTAATCATTTAACAATTAAATAAATAAATAATTAATTAAATATAAATATATAAAATATATGTATAATATTTACATTAAATATCAAATACATATATTCATTTATGATATTAGTCAAATATCTCATTTTGACAATTAATTAATGTGTATTTAAATTAATCAAGTATTAAATGTAAATACATAAAAATTAAGGAAATGACTATTGGGTCCTTAAACATGTATTTTGCGCTTAACCTTTAAACGACTTTATAAATAATCAATATTATTTATAAATGTTGCTCTAGTGCTCTACGAGTGTATTCATTATTAAGACTCTCTAGATTCAGTCACATCCGTCACGAAATCCAATTTCGTGTCAATAATTTATCCACCCGTAAATTATGACGATCACGGATAAACTCGCTGAATCATACAAGTCGAGGTCATGGCAAATGTATAATTCCTCTGTCACAAGTATCCGGATATATCCCAGAGATATAGATGTAAACGTCAAATCTCTATGGGGATTATCCAGTCGACTATTCTATTAGCAATCTCAAAAAGAATGTTTAGAACTGGCTTCTAAACTGTACCACGGGCCCATGGTTTTATCTGATTGCTAATCATATGGACTACCTATGCTCTGATACACAGAACTGACGGATCCTATCTTGATACGTACAGGACACCCTGAGGATCTATCTACACCCAACGAACAGGCGGAGGTCTGATCTTAGTAGATCGGTGACGTGACTGCCATCTAAGTGTAGAAGATGTCTCATGTGCCCACAGTGGCATCTCAAGTCTAAGAATCACAAGTGCTACGCAACCCGACAAGATTCTTATTGACGTTGGTGTACCATCCATTAAGAATCTTCGGTGAGTTGTTCAGTGTTTATCCACTATAAACACCTACACGTCTATACTAGTCTCCAAGACTTATGGTTCATTGAGAAACCATTGGAATCATATATTCCTGTATACGACATGTACCGGTCTCAAAGGGTTTACTATACTGACCAAGTAGTGTAAACATTGACCAGGAACTGTTTGAGAATGACAACGTCATGATACAACTCAATGTCAGCTGCGACGCTTTTGCAACTGTACCATGACTAGTCATTCTAAGGTTATTACGTCTTTACCATATTAGAAGATACATTATATTATAGAAACTGCATATATTATTCAAAATAATAATATTTTACAGAAATATTCATAAAGAAATACAACCGGGAATTGGCGCTGTGAGCACCAACCCCAACAGATACAACAATCTGCAAGTCGAAAATTCGCACTGAATGTTTCGACCCCTGACGAATCTATTGGATGTTTTGCTTTTCATTTTCAAGGATCAATATATGGAAAAACTATCAATTTTCAGAAGTTCTGTAACTACCTCTCTGCAATATATACAAAAGATGGAAAGATGTTGAAGATAAGTTCAAACGTTTTTCAGTTATTTTTAGAAGGGTTGTGTTGATCAGACACACCCTTCTAAATCAAAATCAAAACTTTTATTAAAAAAAAAAAACGTTTTCCAAGTAGCAAGGTATTTAATTAATCCCCATGAGCCCCAAGGCCCAAGGTCCATCTTTGACTTAATTAAATATATATCAAATATATTAATTAAATCTAATACCAAGCTAACAATCCATCAAGCCCAAGCCCAAGCCTTGTTCTTTCCAATTTAATATAAGTGTTTAGAAAACACTTATAAACTTTCCAACTTCCATATACATTTTCGATGTGGGACTACTCCCACTATTTCTATACAAACTCTTACAATACCCCACATTTGTATAGCAAATAGTGGTGATACTGTACATAGCATGATCCGGAGAAAACTTAAAATCGATATGCATCAGGAGAGATGTCTTTTGGACTTAAACCTTCCGTAGTAAGTGTTAGTGTCCTAGACATGCCACGGGATCTCTAAGCGTGATTCGTGTGTGAATAAAAAGAAAAAAATAAGTTGCGGAGGACTTACATTGATCGGTTGAGTTCAAAACTCCCATGGATGTTGAAGCTTTCAAGCTCTTGAGTGAGTATCCCTATCACCATCATTTTGACTCCCTTATGTGCTAGCAAGAATAAATGAAACAAATTTTATCTCCCTAGGATAAACAAATTTGCCCAAGAGAGAGAGGGGTAGCAATCGGCCAATATGAAAATGAACCAGAAAGCTGTTTTTGCTCTCTCTGTTATTCGGCCATTGTCAAGAGAGAGAGAGATTGAATTGGCCACCTTTTTATTTACTTCAAAAGCAACAATCTTAAAAGGCTTTCAGCCAATTATATATATATTGAAAAGTCAAAAGTGACTTTTAAGCCATTAAATGAAAACAGTGGCCATTATTTCAAAAGAAAATAACAACCTTGCTTTTGTCGGCCAAGCCTATATATTTTAAATTGACCTCTTAGGCCAATTCGGCCAAAGCGCTTTTGTCTCTCATTCGGCCCAGAGCCTGCCATTCGGCCAATAAAACCTTCTAAGGCCATTCGGTCAAATGGCAGAGAGATAAAAGATTTAGTTTCCAAAATTAAATGTATTGAGTATTTTATAAGATTCCATCAAAACTCATCACTCATGTCAATCATCAAAAATAACTAATGATGTAAGTGAAGTGGGCCCCACTTTAAATTCAAAATTTAAGTAGGCTTGTTCAACACACTTCGGGCTCGGATTCGTTTAATCCGATTAAAAGAATTTTCCGTCGCGATATAATTAAATCCAATTTAATTAAATAATAATACCCAGTAAAATTATTACGAAAATCGCTCGCGAATTAATTTCAAAATAATTCGTTCGCTAAAATTAAAATCCAATTTAATTTCCCATAGAAATCCAATTTCAATTAATATATCTAATATATTATTTAGCCCAATTAAATAAATTAAATAGTAAAATCTAATTTAACTATTGAATTTATTTTACCGATTAATTCCAAATTAAGCGCGTTCTCTCCTCTCGACGAATTTAATCCCAGATAAATTCTCGACGCAATTAATCCCAGCTTAATTCTTTCTCTGATAATTAATCCCAGATTAATTCTTGCCGTAATTAATCCCAGATTAATTTTCTCTCTTTATTAATCCTAGATTAATATTCTCTCTTTATTAATCCCAGATTAATATTCTCTCTCTATTAATCCAAGATTAATATTGTTCGAGTCAAACATCATCGGTGAATCTTTGTGATGCGACCCAAGAGATCCCTGGATATGTTGGCAGTAAATACGGTCATCGGACTATCCGAACACGTGCGTACCTGGTACCACGTTTCTACCGATTTACAAGACATGGTTGGCTTCTAGCAAAGCATCGTGCCTACCCAATTCTCCAGAAATATTATGCTACAGAATATATGATCTTTGTCAGGCGTAGTATACGTAGTATTGTGCATTACGATCCAGTATCGGATGTCACATGCAAGGCCTGGGGCTGGAGTTGTGTCTGCCCCGTACGAAGCATATATCGGATCACAAGCAACTAGTCTCTTTATGATCGGAAAGTCATGACCTAGTCATACTTCCCCGATGGCTATAACACTTAGAGTACCAGTTCTGTATCTCTACGTGATCATCATCTCCATATGACTGAAGTGATACTTCCATCTTGACATCACACCCAATACACTATGATTCTCAGTATACCCAGAAGAGGCGTACACAGAACCTGTTAAAGCCCGGGACGACCAAAATCAAAGTATATTTATTGTCGCAAGTATTAGCGATGTAAGTCTCAGGTTAAGACCAAATACACCTACCCTGATTCGGATTCCCATAGACACATAGTCATACTACCAATGGGATTCCGAGGGGTCTATCCAGAGCGAAGCTGTTTCCGTACCATCGGTAAACAGAACCTCCTATTACACTTGCATGAGTATCCAATACCCAAATATATGAGAACTATGTTGTTACGCTTCCATAACACGCACGAGTGTAATACTAGCCTATTCCGCATTATCGATGTCCAATCTCGATAATACTACTACTATGGATATTTAATGATTAAACCTTTGTGGATTAATACTGTCTCATATCTTATTAATCCGAAACTAATCATAAAGACTTTTATCATTTATATATCCGACTAATCCAATTACAAATGATAAAAGAGAAATTTCCTTTGTCACATAGTTAATTTGTACAACAACACCATGTTCTGTACAAATAGTGATGCTATGGGTCATAATTGTCCAACAGTAAGTACTTATTGGATTTATCGATGAGCCAGTGTGTATAAGAGACATTGAACTGTTCATCATATTTCATAAATCAAGACAATAAGTATCACACATATCAAATTTTGACACCTTTAAATTTATACGGTTGTGTTCATTTTGGTCCTGAACAATCATGGATTCATAGGATCTTTAGATAATTTAGCCATTTTATTCTCATAAATGCGACCCCACATTACTCTTATATAGGTGACAACGATTATAAGTATCATGCAATAATAATTTTCTTTCTCCTGTTAGTGTCATTAAGAATGATTAATCATTCATCCTTATCATCATAGATAACATAACTTTTCTTATCATAGGAATGAGCAGTTTGTTATGCTTTATTACTTGAGTTTCACCCAACTAGTTTGCCACATTGAACCTAGAATTGAATTACCAATTTGCTAGGTTGGGTTTCCGCTAAGTTACTTCTCATTGTATTGGCTTTAAGCCCATTCCCCTCGATATATATAACACTTGCTCCTTTGGTATATCCTTTGTTAATTGATCTGCAATATTCTCCTTTGATTTTACAAAATCAATGAAAATAATGCCAGTTGAGAGCATGTATTTTATTGTGTTATGTCTACGTCTTATGTGCCTAGACTTCCCATTATACATATGGCTCTTTGCTCTCCCAATAGCAGCCATGCAGTCACAATGCACACATATGGCCGTCACAGGTTGAGGCCACATTGGAATATCTTCCAAGAAATTCTTTAGGCATTCCGTTTCTTCAGCAACTTTATCCAAGGCTATGAATTCCGATTCCATTGTTGAACGTGCTATACACGTTTGTTTTTGTGATTTCCAAGATACTGCAACGCCTCCAAGTGTAAACACATATCCACTTGATGCTTTTTCCGTATCATTTGAAATGCAATTTGCATCATTATATCCTTCCAAAACTGGTGGATATTTTATGTAATGTAAACCATACTTTATTGAGTATTTAAGATATCTCAATACTCTAACTAAAGCATCACAGTGATCCTTTGAAGGATTACTCGTATATCTTGCCAATCTATTCACAGAGTAGGCAATGTCCGGTCTAGTACAATTCATGATGTATTGTAATGTCCCAATTATACGAGAATATTCTAGTTGTGACACACTATCCCCAATATTTTTCTTTAATGTACTCTTAGGATCAAAATGAGTTTTAGATGGATTGCTATCAAAATATCCAAATTTCCGAAGAATTGGTTCCACGTAGTGTGATTGGCTGAGAATATAACCATCACTACTTCGTTGAATTCGAATTCCTAAGATAACATCAGCTTTTCCCATGTCTTTCATATCAAAGGTAGAATTCAATATTCTCTTTGTGGAATTTATGACACTTAAATTTGGTCCAATGATGAGCATATCATCAACATACAAACATACAATGACATATGAATCATTATTCATTGTCTTGATGTAAAAACACTTATCACATTCATTGATCCGAAATCCATGTGATAACATTGTATGATCGAATTTCTCATGCCATTGTTTGGGCGCTTGTTTAAGTCTATAAAGCGACTTCACAAGTTTACATACTTTTTTCTCTTGTCCTTTTGCTACAAACCCTTCAGGTTGTTCCATATAAATTTCTTCATCTAACTCACCATTCAAGAATGCAGTTTTGACATCCATTTGATGTATTTCCAAATTATAAATTGCTACAATCGCAATAAACATCCTTATAGATGTTATTCTGGTTACTAGTGAGTATGAGTCAAACAAATCAAGTCCTTGTTTTTTACGGTATCCCTTAGCTACCAAACGAGCTTTGTATTTATCAATTGTACCATCAGACTTCAATTTCTTCTTGAAAATCCATTTGTAACCAATCGGTTTGCAACCATATGGTAAGTCTACTAACTCCCATGTATGGTTTTGTAGAATGGATTCTACTTCGCTATTTATTGCTTCTTTCCAATAAATAGATTCAGTCGAAGTTATGACCTCTTGATATGTTTGAGGTTCAGCTTCAGTTAGAAAGGTTAAGAAATCAGGTCCATAATCTTTTATTACCTTGATTCTTTTTCCTCTTCTAGGTTCTAACTCTTCCTCTTGGAGAGTTGATGTTGATTTATTTGGTTCCAAAACCTTGTCTTGAACACCGGATGATGAGGCGATATCAACATCGTTGTCTTGCCTAAATTCAAGCTCTTTACGTTTATTTTTATTAAGTCTATCCTTATAAGGAAATATATGCTCAAACCATTCAACATTATTAGACTCAACAATTGTATTTACTTGGATATCCGAAATTCCAGATTTAATTACTAGAAATCGGTATGTTGCACTATTTTTAGCATATCCAATAAACACACAATCAATAGTTTTAGGTCCAAGTTTAACTCTTTTAGGCAAGGGAACTTGAACCTTTGCTAGACAACCCCACACTTTCTGGATTTTGTTTGACGGTAGCCTTTTCTTCCATTTTTCATATGGAGATTGATCACTCTTTTTTGGTGGAATTCTGTTCAATATGGTGTTAGCCGTAAGTAAGGCTTCACCCCACATATTACGTGGTAAACCAGAACTGTTGAGCATAGAATTCATCATATTCTTTAAGGTTCTATTTTTCCGTTCAGCCACCCCATTCTGTTGAGGAGTGTAGGGTGTTGTTGTTTGATGAATTATTCCATTAGAAGCATAAAATTCTGTGAAGGCATTAGATTCATATTCTCCGCCTCTATCAGATCGTAAAATTTTGATCTTCTTATCTAACTGATTTTCCACCTCAGCTTTATATGTCTTAAACATATTCAAAGATTCATCTTTGCTATGTATCAAATATACATAACAATATCTACTACTATCATCTATAAAAGTGATGTAGTAATTCTTTCCACCACGACTTGGTATTGATTTAAAATCACCCAAATCTGTATGAATTAATTCTAACAATTCATTTGATCTTTTAGTCACAGATTTGTAGGACTTGCTAGCAAACTTTGATTCAACACATGTTTCATATTTATGCATATCATCTTTTGTACTATTAGGCAGCAATCCAAGATTGATCATTCTATGCATACATTTAAAGTTTATGTGACCTAATCTAACATGCCATAATTCAGAAGATTCAAGCAAGTAAACAGAAGCCTTATTTATTTTATTAATAGTAGCATCAGCAATTACATTGAGTTTGAAGAGCCCTTCAGAGAGGTAGCATTTTCCTACAAATGTTCCCCCTTAGTGAGAACAAATTTGTCAGATTCAAATACAAGTTTAAAACCTTTCTTGCTTAAAACATAACCAGAGACAAGATTCTTAGTAATTTAAGGGACATGTAGTACATCCATAAGAGCAAGTTCTTTTCCAGAAGTGAATTTCAAAACCACTTTCCCTTTTCCAGCAACAGTTGTAGCAGTTGCATTGCCCATATATAGCTTTTCATTGCCACTGTTAGGAGTGTAGGTGAGAAACATATTTCTGTTTCCACAGATATGCCTTGTTGCACCAGTATCCATCCACCAATCTGTACTATCACTCAATAGATTGACTTCAGAAACAATAACACCAAAAAATTCTTCTTCAACAATATTTGCTTGTATGTTATTGTTCTTATCATTTGGACCTGAATTTCCTTTCTTGTGGCGGCAGTCTAGTGCTCGGTGTCTAATTTTTCCACACACCCAACAAACACATTTAATTCCCTTGAAATTCTTCCCTTTTGCAGCAAGAACTTTTTGATTTTTATCTTTTCCTTTATTGTTCCATTTATTCTTCTAGTTTTGAGGCTTAGGCTTTGTCACCCCTCCACTCTCAATGACATTCTCTTTGGCTTCAAAATCTGAAACATTCAGCCCTTCACTCTTGCGGTGATCTTCTTGCACCCTCAGTTTGAGAACTAGATCCTCTATTGACATATCAGTCTTTTTATGCTTCAAATGTATCTTGAAATCGTTCCAAGAATGAGGTAATTTTTCTATCACAGATCCGACAGCAAACTGTACCGGTAGTACCATGCCTTCTGCTGTAAGTTCATGGATAAGAATCTGTAATTCTTCGACTTGGTTGACAACAGTCTTTGAATCCACCATTTGGTACTTTAGAAATTTCCCAACAATGAATTTCTTTGAACCGATATCTTCAATCTTATATTTATTTTCCAGGGATTCCCATAGTTCTTTGGCAGTCTTATAAGATCTGTATACATCATACAAAGAATCATCAAGGCTATTCAGAATATAATTCCTACATAAAAACTCAATGTGTTTCCATGCATCAATTGCATTGAGTTTTTCTACAGGAATATTATCTCCCTCTGCCACAGGGCATTCTTCCTTGACGACATGTGCAAGGTTCAATATTGTTAGATAAAACAACATTTTCTGTTGCCATCGTTTGAAATCCAGTCCTTTGAACTTGTCTGGTTTCTCAACATGAGGCTTCACAGCATTCGCAGATTGTTCCATTAAAATTTTATGCTATAGATTGTTGGAGAACAATCAACGAATGCGATAAATGTTTTGAATATACTGTAAATTAAATAAACAACACAAATAAACCAAAAAAATAGAAACTGACAGAATCAAATACAGAAACTTACAGTACAAGTAAACAAAATCAATAAACACACTGTTTAGTGAAGATTGAGGATAGCGTAAGAGGCTATGTCCTATAGCAGAAATTCGCCCCTACTCTTGTGCTTGTAGTTCGTTAGATGTCTGCCACCATGATACAACAATCTGCAAGTCGAAAATTCACACTGAATGTTTCGACCCCTGGCGAATCTACTGGATGTTTTGCTTTTCATTTTCAAGGATCAATATATGGAAAAACTATCAGTAACTAGTGTTGACAGCTATTTTTCATTTCAAGGGAAATTTTGGAAACCTACCCATCGAACAAATCTCATCCAAACAGTGAATTTGTTTAGTTAGTAGGGAACCCAAAATGAACTTAGCAAGCAAACAAGAAAATCACAGAGATTTACGTGGTTCGGCGGAGAGTGGCTACAGCCTACGTCAATGAGAGTAAAATGGGGTGTTTATATTACTTCTTTGTGGTCAAGACTGACCAGGTTTACAAATCTCTCGAGGGTTCAGGTACCGACCCGCACTCTTTTTCTATCTCTAGTTTAGAAGTTCTTGCTGTTTTATAAGTAGTGAAATGGAAAAATTGCTAACCCTTGAATCTATAGTTTCAACCCCTTTATATAGGCACCCAAATCCACTGTTTCACCAACCCATGATGCCAGCTCACGCCACCCTGTCATCATCGCCCCATGCTCATTTTCCTCAACCACTTAGCAAACAGCCACTCTGACATCAAACTCAACTACCCCATGTCAGTAGAAACCCATCATTCCAACATTTTTGCCACTGCCACACACTCTGTCGACGTGACACCAACAGCTCAACCACTCCAATATTGTTCCGCCTGATAGAGTCTCCGTCCAAGGAGAGCCGTTGACTTACTTATGTCACACCAGCCTTCTAGAAGTTCAAACTTCTAAGTAGGGCATACGTCATGTGCCAGTTCAAAATATAGTGATTTCAACTCCATTCCTTGGGTCGGCATGTCGAGGCATATGGTGTTTGACATGATCCAAGCCACAAATAAAGCATCAAATGACATGAACAATAATATAATTGAGCCATTGCAAGTACTAGAAGGGCCAATCACAAGACAGAAGGCCAAAAAGATCAGAGAAGCAATGGCGAGATTAGTTCAAAGATTTATGGCTAACTGCAACAAACAAATCAGAGCCACACTAGAGATGCATGTGGGCTTCAATAGAGAGGGCACTAAGCTACTTCACTTCACTCCAATCAGTTCTGAATGATGTTGGACAATTATGACCCATACCATCACTATTTGTAAAAGATATTGTGGTTTTTGTACAAATTAACTATGTGACAAAGGAAATTACCATTTTATCATTTTGTAATTAGATTACTTGAATATATAAATGATAAAATTCCTTATGATTAGTTCTGGATTAATAAGATATGAGACAATATCAATCCACTATAGGTTTAATCATTAAATATCCCTAGTCATAGTATTATCGAGACTGGACAACGATAATGCGGAATAGGCTAGTATTACACTTGTGCGCGTTATGAAAGCGTAATGGCATAGTTCTCATATATTTGAGTATTAGATACTCATGCAAGTGTAATAGGAGGTTCTGTTTACCGATGGTACGGAAACAGCTTCGCTCTGAATAGACCCATCGGAATCCCATTGGTAGTATGACTATGTGTCTATAGGAATCCGAATCAGGGTAGGTGTATTTGGTCTTAACTTGAGACTTGCATCGCTAACACTTGCGACAATCAATACGCTTTGGTTTTGGTCGTCCGGGACTTTAACAAGTTATGTGTATGCCTCTTATGGGTTTATTAAGAATTGTAGTGTATTGGGTGTGATGTCAAGATAGAAGTGTCACTTCTGTCATATGGAGATGATGATCATGCAGGGATACAGAACTGGTACTCTATTATGTTGCAACTACCGGGATAATATGACAATGTCATGATTACCCGATTAAAGAGACTAGTTGCTAGTGATCCGATATATGCTTCGTACGAGGCAGACACTATTCTAGCCCCAGGCCTAGCATGTGACATCCGATACTGGATCGTAATACGCAATACTTAGTATACTACGCCTGGTATAAATTATGTATTCCTTAAAAGAATATTTTTGGAGAATTGGGTAGGCACGATGCTTTGCTAGAAGCCAACCATGTCTTATAAATCGGTAAGAACATGGTACCGGGTAAGCACGTGTTCGGATAGTCCGAAGACCGGATTTACTGCCAACATATCCAGGAATCTCATGGGTCGCTTCCTAAAGATTCACCGATGACGTTTGACTCGAACGAAAATTAATATGGGATTAAATAGAAGAGAGATAAAATTAATATGGGATTAATTACGGCAAGAATTTATCTGGGATAAAATTCGAATAGATAGAGAGAAAGATTAATTTAGAATTAATCGATTAATAATATATTCGATATATTTATTGAAATTAGATTTCAATGCGGAATTAAAATTGGATTTCAATTCGGGCAAACGAATTAATTTAGAATTAATTCGTTAGCGACTTTAATGATAATGTCGCAACGGAAAATTCGTTAATTCGGAATTAAATGAACCCGAGCCTGAGCAAAGTCACGTGTTGGATTGTTCGACTTAAATTTGGAATTTACAAGTGGTGGGACCCACTTGACTTACATCAACTAGTTTGACTAGTGATGGAAGTGGTTGATGATTAAATCAAATCTTGGATGGCTTGTTTTACACACCAACACCAACCAACACACTTTGCATTATTTTATTCATTTGGAATGAAATTTACCTAATTGGATTTTTGGTAAATGATAATTGGATTTTGGAAATCATTTACACAACACAAAAAAAATTGAAAATCTCTCACTCTCCTCCTCCATTGCCGAGAGCTTCCTCTCCCCCTTAGAAATTTTGTTTCAAAATTTCTTCATTGCTAGCACAAAAATGAGTCATTCAAGGTGTTAGGGAAACTATTCCAAGAGTTTGGAACACAAGGAGAAGCTTGGAGCTCTTCAACAACACAAAAATTTTTGAACTTCATACATCCATCAAACCGAGCAATGTAAGTTTTTCCGCAACGTCTTTTAGTATTCACACGAATCATGACTTAGAAGATCTTTGGCATGTTCTAGGAACCCAATAATGGTATCAAGAGCCTTTTCTAAGCATGAAATGAATTTAGGGTTTATATACTTTAATTTAGGGTTTTTGTGATTTGAGCATGATTTCTTCAAATTGATGGTTTGGATGAGCTTGGATGATAATGAATTAGATTTATGCATCTTAAAATTTGAGAAAATTGATTGGATAAATTTTCCCCAATTTCCTTGCTTTAGCCGAAACCATGAACCCTAGATATATCATGGTGATTTTTGATTTTAGACCATTGGATGTTTTTAAAGCATTATGTGTATATTGATTGTTGATTTAATTAGATTGAAATCAAAATTTAATATAAATTATGTATATTGCCGTGAGTTAAGAAGCATGGATTAGATTGATTTTGCTTCAATTTGTGTTGGACATGAGTTGATTAAATTAAAGCATGATTAATTAGATAAATTGGTGTTTTGGAAATATTAATTTAACTAATTAATTATGGTTAATACACTTTAATTAAGATTAATGTGAAATTTGGAATTTTGTATTAATTAAAATAAGCCTTTAATTTTGAATTGGGCTATATTGTTGTATTTGGGCTTAATGGGCTTGGTTGGGCCAAATTGGTTTAGGACAATTGGATTGGATCCAAATTGGGCCTATAGCCATTCCATAAAGTCCAAGTATAATAATTGGGCCTTTAACTATTTAATTGGGGCCTAATGGGCCAAAATTAATTTTATGGCAAATAGGGTGATTCCTTAATGGGCTTTGGTTGCCAAAGTCCATGCCTTAAGAATTAATTAAAATCCCATTGGAATTTAATTAAATTGACATTGGATGTTAATTGGGCATTTGAGACCCATTAAGATTGGATTTAGAATATAAGTCTAAAAGGCACAAATATAAATGTAATTATTTAATTTGGAATTAACTTAGAATTAGTATTGAGTACAAATTAAATTGGATTTAAAATTATAGTTCGATATAATTCAAGAATACGTACTTTGAGTACTTATTCTTAAACGAGTTGGACTCGCGCAAATCAAATCGTTGTTTGAACATTGGATGATCATTAATTCAAAGATTAATTAATTAGATTAGATTGATTGAATACCATGCTTTGTGTGAATACATGGATGTACTGTATGAATAATGTATAACAGGTGGATATTAGAAGGGTGAGGGCAATTTTGGAAATTGTTGTAATAAATTTAGAATTTATTAAATTGGACCTGCTTGTCCAGCCTTTTATCTATTGACTCTTTGTATTTCTCTTCTCACCAATTCCCCTCAGTGTTAATGAGGTTTCTTTATTGTATTATGTATTTGGGTAGAAGTTAGAATAGTGCTAGCCGGGGAGATGAAATGGAGAGATTTGTTCTAGGAATAATTTGTTAAATATCCATCCGCATATCGTTATTATTTATTTCGCGCCTTATTATGCTTTTAGAATGCATGCTTAAGGGTGTATGATGAGACATAATCAAAGATAATAAATTGGTTGCCAATTTACGCGAAAAACCCTCAAACAAATATTAAACGATTTCCTTTCATTGAGTGGTTCTCTCTCAATATCCAAGATTGGCATTGGTTTGTTGGCCAAAGTCAAGATCAATGTTCATCGCGGATGTGTTTGAACCACGAAAGCTTTGTTCCATATCGCATGTCTTGGGCAAGTTGTGACTTGTTGGCCAAAGTCAAGGTCACTTCTTGTTCATTGACGTGGATTACGAAGCTTTCCCACTATCAATGGGTCCCGCTTAACTGGAATCATTAAGCTTGTTGAGCCAAAGCCAAGGTTTAGTTGATTCAGAGGAAAAGGTTAGGAAATATATTGGATATATTGGCATATATATTCTATATATGTTTCGGACTTGGAGGTCCACCTACCGGATCTAGGAATTGGATGGGATCCAATTGATCTTAGAGATCTACCTAGTTAAATATCATACAGCTTGTTGGCCAAAGTCAAGTTTGTGTGTTATTTAACGGGATCCTAACCCACTAGGAAATTAGGTTTCCCGAGTACTCAACAGAGGGTTAGAGGCTCGCCGAAAAATAGTGGGAGGCCAGTATTGAATTTGCAATTTTGTTCAAATACTTGCCAAATACACGCTTTCAAATTATTTTCGTCATTTTACATATTTATATTAGTTGGACTAATATTTTATTATTTTTTTGTAACAGTTGGACTGTACTCAAAATCGTTAATTGAATAGTTAGACTATTGCAATTAAGATGGCCAGAAAGATCAACGTTAGAGACATTATCATGGGCGAAAATGTCTTTAATGGTGCGAACTTTCCTAACTAGGATATGAACCTCAGGATTGTCCTGGGGGCTGAGAAGATGCTCTATACAATAGAGAGACCTCTCGGGCCTAAGCCCGGAATTGAGCAGTTTCTTGAGCTTGAGCTTTGGAAGACTCATAGCGATGACAACTCAACTGCTCAATCCGTCATGCTTGCTGCAATGACCCCTCAATTTCGTCGCCATAACAAGGGATTGGATCTATATACTATGATGATGAAATTGAAGGACCTTCACTGATCTAACCTTAGATCGTAGAGGTACGAATTGCAGAAGAAGCTCTTTCACTCTCGTATGTCAGAGGGTACATCCGTCGAGCACCATGTATCGCAGATGATTGTTGACATCGAACAGTTGGGCCAGCTAGGCATAACCTTTGAGGCTGAGACTTCCATAGATTTGATCTTACAGTCTCTTCCTAACAACTAGAGCGGTTCATCATGAACTGTAATATGATGAACCAAGAAAATACTCTTGGAGAGTTGATGACAATGCTGAAAGAGGTAGAAAATGAGCTTTTAAAGGGCAAGAAGTGCGAGGCGCACTTCGCTTCGACATCTCAGTCTGCCAAGGCTTGGCCATAGGCTACTGGAGGCGTGAAGAAAAAGCAGAAAAGAAAAGGGAATGCCAAATCATCAAAGTCTTCTGGGAAGGAAAAGGACAAATCCCAAGATGTCTGCCTGCAGTGTGGCAAATGGGGTCACTGGAAGCGTGACTGCTGTGAGTACAAGGCACACATGGAGGAAGTGAAGGCAGACAAGGCTCCGACTTCAGGTATGTTTGTTATTGAAATAAACATGTCTACTTCTGGTTTTAAAAATTGGATTTTTTATTCTGGTTATGGTTCTCATATATTTGCTGATGTGCAGGATCTGCAGATTAGCAGGAGACTGAGTTGGAAATGAGACTAGAGTCGCCGTTTTGGCTGTTGGGACCTATATTTTGGAACTGCCCTTGGGGCATGTACTTAATTTATCAACTGCTATTATATACCTAGTTTGACTAGAAACATTATATTTGTATTTTGCTTAACCCAATATGGGTATACTTTTGTATTCAGAAAAACAAGGTGTTTTGTTTATAAAAATAATTTTGAGATATGCAGTGCTGATGTAAATAATGGTCTTTATATTTTGAATATAAATCAATCTCAAACATATAATATGACAAAAAAAAGGCTTAAATTAAGTAACAAAGATTAAACTTATATGTGGCATTGTCGTCTGGGACACATTAACAAGACTCGTATATCCACAATTTCGAAGAGTGGATACTTGGACGGATTTGATCCAAATTCATATGACGTCTGTGAATCTTGTTTATTAGGCAAAATGCCTAAAACTCCTTTTAGCGGTAAAGGTGCACGTTCCACCGAACTGTTAGCCATCGTTCATAGTGACGTATGTGGGTCCATGTCTAGCCAGGCTAGAGTTGGATATGAATACTTCGTAACATTTACGGATAATGCATCGCGTTATGGTTATGTGTATCTTATGAGACACAAGTCGGAAACTTTTGAGAAATTCAAAGAGTTTCGACATGAAGTAGAAAAACAGACCGGTAAAAGTATTAAAACATTACGGTCGGACTGTGGTGGAGAATACTTGAGCAATGAGTTTCTTGATTACTTGAAAGAGTATGGTATTCTTTCACAGTGGACTCTTCCCGGAACACCTCAATTAAACGGTGTGTCTGAACGGAGAAACCAAACTTTGTTGGACATGGTAAGGTCTATGATGTGTCGCACATAGCTACCAATTTCCTTTTGGGGATATGCATTGAACAGTGTAATACTTATTTTGAATAAGGTTCCGTCAAAGTCTGTTCAACAGACTCCATATGAAATATGGACAAGAAAGAAACCGAGTTTCACATTCCTGAAGATTTGGGGCTGCTGGGCATACGTTAAACATTTGGATGGTACCAAACTAGAATCCAAATCGGATAAGTGTCCTATTTGTAGGTTATCCTAGGGAAATGATATTACTTCTACCACCCACAAGAGAACAAGGTATTTGTTGCTCTACATGTGGTTTTCCTCGAAAAGAAATTCCTAAATGGAGTGGTAAGTGGGAGGAAAGTAGAACTCGATGAAAATCGGAGTGATACTGTTCCTGGCACCGACTCCCAAACGGAACACGAACAGTTCATCAGTGATGAGACTGTACCACAATCTTCTAATACACAAGAACCGCGTAGGTCGGAGAGGGTCAGAAAACAACCTGAGAGGTATAGGTTTCTGATCTCACTTCACGTAGATATTAATCTAATTGAGGATAATGAGCCGGCTACGTATGAGGAAGTGATACAAGATATCGACTCCGCTTTATGGCAAGAAGCCATGAAGTCCGAAATGGATTCCATGTATACCAACCAAGTTTGGACACTGGTTGATGCACCAGAAGGCGTAAAGCCTATTGGTTGCAAATGGGTCTTCAAGAAGAAGACTGACATAGATGGCAACATCCAACGTACAAAGCTAGTCTTGTAGCGAAATGGTATCGTCAACGACATGGTGTCGATTACGATGAAACTTTTTCACCTGTTGCCATGATTAAATCCATTCGGATAATGCTTGCTATTGCTGCATATTTTGATTATGAAATATGGCAGATGGATGTCAAAATCGCTTTCCTTAACGGAAACCTTTTGGAGGATGTTTATATGCAACAGCCATCGCGTTCTTGGAACCAATGTTTTGATGAGATCATAAAAGAATATGATTTCGTTCAAAACGAAGATGATCCTTGTGTATATAAGAAGGTTAGTGGGAGCGCACTGACATTCATTGTCCTTTACGTAGATGATGTATTGCTTATTGGCAATGACATTCCCATGCTACAATCGGTGAAAGCTTGGCTTTCATTAAAATTCTCCATGAAAGATCTGGGAGAAGCAGCCTTTATTCTGGGAATAAAGATCTACTGGGATAGATCTAGAAAGCTGTTTGGACTCTCCTAGAGCACGTATATTGATAAAATGTTGAAGAGATTCAACTTAGATCACTCTAAGAGGGGACTGTTGCCAGTGTCACATGACGTCACTCTATCTAAGGACATGTGTCCTAAAACTCAAGATGAGAGAGACAACATGAGTCAGATCCCGTTCGCTTCTGCAGTCGGATCGATCATGTATGCCATGATATGTACGCGACCTGATGTCTCGTATGCTTTGAGCATGTGTAGTCGCTATCAGGCCGATCCAGGTGATGGTCACTAGGTTGCGGTTAAGAACATCCTTAAGTATCTTAGACGAACTAAGGATTCTTTCTTAATCTATGGAGATGGAGAACTTGAGGTAACTGGGTTTATCAATGCAAGTTTCCAAACCGATAAAGACGACTGTATGTCACAATCCGGGTACATATTTTGTTTAAACAACGGAGCAGTGAGCTGGAAATCTTCCAAGCAAAAGACTGTTGCCGATTCATCAACAGAAACGGAATATATCACTGCAGCTGAGGCAGCAGAAGAGGCAGTTTGGATCCGTAAATTCCTAATTGGATTAGGAGTAGTTCTGTTAGAAGCTGAGCCCGTTCCTTTGTATTGTGACAATAACGGGGCAATAGCGCAGGCTAAGGAACCGCGGTCTCATCATTGATCCAAGCATGTACTTCGAAGTTTCCATCTGATTCGTGAGATCATTCATTGTGGTGATGTGAAGATCGAGAAGGTCGCATCAGATGACAACATTACAGATCTGCTTACGAAGGCTATTTCTCAGCAAAAGTTTGAGCGACATGTACATAGTTCAGATGTTAGATACTTGAGTGATTGGCTATAGGCCAAGTGGGAGATTGTTGGACAATTATGACCCATAACATCACTATTTGTAAAAGACATTGTGGTTTTTGTACAAATTAACTATGTGACAAAGTAAATTGCCATTTTATCATTTTTTAATTAGATTACTTGAAAATATAAATGATAAAAGTCCTTATGATTAGTTCCAGATTAATAAGATATGAGACAGTTCAATCCACTAAAGGTTTAATCATTAAATATCCCTAGTTGTAGTATTATCGAGACTGTACATCGATAATGCGGAATATGCTAGTATTACACTTGTGCGCGTTATGGAAGCGTAACGACATAGTTATCATATATTTGAGTATTGGATACTCATGCAAGTGTAATAGGAGGTTCTGTTTACCGATGGTACGGAAACAGCTTCGCTCTGGATAGACCCCTCGGAATCCCATTGGTAGTATGACTATGTGAATCCGAATCAGGGTAGGTGTATTTGGTCTTAACCTGAGACTTGCATCGCTAATACTTGCGACAATCAATACGCTTTGGTTTTGGTCATCCGGGACTTTAACAGGTTCTGTGTACGCCTCTTCTGGGTTTATTGAGAATCGTAGTGTATTGGGTGTGATGTCAAGATGGAAGTGTCACTTCAATCATAAAGAGATGATGATCACGCAGAGATACAGAACTGGTACTCTATTATGTTGCAACTATCGGGATAATATGACAAGGTCATGATTATCCGATTAAAGAGACTAGTTTCTAGTGATCTGATATATGCTTCGTATGGGGCATACACTATTCCAGCTCCAGGCCTAGCATGTGACATCCGATATTGGATTGTAATACGTAATACTTAGTATACTACGCCTGGTATAGATTATGTATTTCTTAAAAGAATATTTCTGGAGAATTGGGTAGGCATGGTGCTTTGCTAGAAGCCAACCATGTCTTGTAAAACGCTAACCAAGTCTGTGAGTATGTATTAATCCTCAACTTAGAACCTAGCAAAAAAGAAGGATAATATAAGAAGAAAAAAATTGACAGAATAGATGGATTACGGGGTATCTAGATGGTGAAGCCAATAAGTTCAACAAAACATAGATAAAAGTCATGAGATGGTAAAATTCAATTTAAAATAGAAAATTTTGGAGTCACAGTATGTCAAGCCAAATCTAAAAGTTGTCATAGAATTAAAATTCTTAAGAGAGTAAAGGTTTAAGGAAACGAAGGAACTATAGAGAGTAACTCTTAGGAATAGAATATATGACTCATAAGAGTCTCATTATATTAAGAGAGAAGAACTGGATAAGAGTGGCACCTAACCAAAAGATTTCAGTAGAAAATGTCTTGAGTAATCAAAGTTAATAGAGTTTTCAGGAAAGTAAGGATGCAAAGAGTTCAAAAGACTGAGGTGAGAAAGAAACCTATGCAGCAAAGTAAGCTTCTTAAAGAGGAATAATAAAGAGAGTACAGCGGCACTCAGAAAGAGGAAGTAAATGTAGAGAAATTCTCTAACTCCCGAGGATCGAATCAAGCAAGAAACAACATGTGAATACATTCAAGTAGGTGCGGGATACTCACAATGATCGGTTGAGCGATGCGACGAAGAACAAAAATCTTTCAGTCCTCCTCCAAGGTGCTCGGCAGTCCACTGTTTTGGTCTCCACCATTTTCGGCCATGGATCATCTCCAAGCTCCAAGCTTTCGTGATGTGATTCCGAGCTCACGTGTACGGTTCCCTATCACCTTCGCAAGACTCAAATGGTGTGCTAGCACTTAGGAATTTTGCCACAAAATTCCATAGCTTCTCCTTGGTTCTCGGTCAAACCAGAAAACAAAAGAAGAAAGTGGCATGTGGCCGTGAGAGAGAGAATGAGCATTTTGGATCCAAAAACGTGTAAAAAGAGAGAGATGGAAAATGTGTATATATTAATTGATTTCCAAAAAAAATTAAACATATACCAAATATTTGATTTTCAAAAAGTCAAACAAGTGCAAGCATTAAGGCTTATCCATCTACCACCATCAATCAATCAAGTGACAAGTTGTCACATCACTAAAAGTGACATGTGATTTGACGCTTGATGTGACTTGCGTGCCGCACTCGAATTCGAAATGCGAATGCGCTCGTAAACAATCCCGGGCACGGGTTCACTAATTCTAAATTAACGAATTTTCCGTTGCGACGTAATTAAATGATTATGCCTAGCAAAATCACTATTCACGTCGCTAACGAATTAATTCTAAATTAACTCGTTCGCCAGAATTAAAATCTAATTTCAACTCCGCGTCGAAATCCAATTTCGTATAATATATCGAATATATATTATTTTATCGATTAATTCCAAATTAATCTTTATTTCTCTTTAAATGATATTTTATCCCAGATAAAATATCTCCGCAATTAATCCCAGATTAATTTTCTCTCTCATTTAATTAATCTCAGATTAATAAAGTGCGAGTCATACGTCATCGGTGAATCTTTGGGAAGCGACCCATGAGATCCCCGGATATGTTGGCAGTAAATCCGGTCGTCGGACTATCCGAACACGTAAGTACATAGTACTACGTTTGTACCGATTTACAAGACAAGTTTGGCTTCTAGCAAAGCGCCATGCCTATCCAATTCTCCAGAAATATCCTTATAGGAATATATGATCTATATCAGGCGTAGTATACATAGTATTACGTATTACGATCCATCATCGGATGTCACGTGCAAGGCCTGGGGCTGGAATTATGTTTGTCCCGTATGAAGTACATATCAGATCTCTGGTAACTAGTCTCTATAATCGGATAAACATGACCTAGTCATTTTATCCCGATGACTGCAGTACATAAGAGCACCAGTTTCGTATCCTACGTGACCATCATCTCCACTATGACTGGAGTGATACTTCTGTCTTGACATCACACCCAACACACTACGATTCTCAATATACCCAGCAGAGGCGTACACAGAACCTGTTAAAGCCCTGGAAGACCTAAAACCAAATCATATTGATTGTCGCAAGTATTAGCGGTGCAAGTCTCAGGTTAAGACCAAATACACATACCCTGATTTCGGACTTCCATAGACACATAGTCATACTACCAATGGAATTCCGAGGGGTCTATCTAGAGCGAAGCTGTTTCCCGTACCATCGGTAAAATACAACCTCCTACTACACTTGCATGAGTATCCTATACCCAAATATATGAGAACTATGCCGTTATGCCCTCACAACGCGCACATGTGTAATACTAGTCTTTTACACATTATCGATGTCCAATCTCGATAATACTCTGACTAGGGATATTTAATTATTAAACCTCCGTGGATTGATACTGTCTCATATCATCTCAATCCAGGAACGAATCATAAGGACCTCATATCATTTATATATCTTGGTGATCTAATCACAAATGATAAAAGAGCAATTTCCTTTGTCACATAGTTAATTTGTACAACAACACCATGATCTATACAAATAGTGACGCTATGGGTCATAACTGTCCAACAGTAACGACTTCAAAAGGATTGGCAATAGAGATTAAATAAGAAGGAGTGCAAAGGCAGCACAAGGAAATTTTTTAGAGAACATGACTCCAGAGGAGTTTCGTAGAAGAGGTAATATGTTTGATAGTTGAACGTGATTAGAAGTAAGTTAAAGAAAACGAATCAGGTACTTTTTAGCAGTAGTGCCCTAGTGCAGGAATAAACATCAGTTATATATATACATGAAAGCCCTAGGCTCATAAGACAAGCAGTATGTGCAACTAGATTACCATAATCAGAAAGACATCTGGATAAGTTCCCACCCTCCCAATGTTGGGTTTCTAGTTAGTCCCAAGGATCATTCAAGCAATGAAATCATGTGCGAATACAACAAAGAAGCATGGCGGAATCATACTTACATTGATCGGCTTTTGCGATGCGAGGAACAACAAAAAAAACTCCTTCAAGCTTTCGGCAATGGCTCCCTTTGTGTTCCATCATTTTCAGTCAACTCCATGGATGGATCTCCAAGCTCCAAGCTTTGTGTGGTGATTCCATGCTCATAATTTAGTTTCCCTATCACCTTGGATGACCCTTCATGTGCTAGCATTGGAAAAATTGCCACAATTTTTCCCTAAGTTTCTTCTTGTTCTCGGCCTAGCAAGAAATGGAGAAGAAAATTGGCTTCAAAGCCGAGAGAGGGAGAGGAGGGAAAATGGTTCCGAAAACCGTGAGTTGCAAAAAGAGAGAGAGAAAATGTGTTATGTATTTGGTTAATTTGATTTCCAAAAACAAAATACCAAAAACAATTACACCTTTTCACAAAAGGTACAAGACTTTTAAAGTCTTCCAACCACCACCATCAATCACAAATGACAAGTTGTCACATCACTCAAAGTGACTAGACATCACATCAATTAATTGACTAGTGATTTGACGCTTGATGTGACTTGTGGGCCGCACTTGAATTCGAAATGTAAGTGCGCCCGCAAACAATCCCGGGCTCGGGTTCGCTAATTCCGAATTAACGAATTTTCCGTTGCGACGTAATTAAATCAAATTTAATTAAATAATTATGCCTAGCAAAATTACTATTCACGTCGCTATCGAATTAATTCTAAATTAACTCGTTCGCCCGAATTAAAATCTAATTTTAATTCCGTGTCGAAATCCAATTTCGTATAATATATCGAATATATTATTTTATCGATTAATTCCAAATTAATCGTTCTCTCTCTTTTAAATAATATTTTATCCCAGATAAAATAATCCAATTTCGTATAATATATCGAATATATTATTTTATCGATTAATTCCAAATTAATCGTTCTCTCTCTTTTAAATAATATTTTATCCCAGATAAAATATATATGTAATTAATCCTAGATTAATTTTCTCTCTCTTATAATTAATCCCAGATTAATAAAGTGCGAGTCATACGTCATCGATGAATCTTCGGGAAGTGACCCATGAGATCCCCGGATATGTTGGCAGTAAATCCGGTCGTCGGACTATCCGAACACGTATGTACCTAATACTACGTTTTAACCGATTTACAAGACATGGTTGGCTTCTAGCAAAGCATCGTGCCTACCCAATTCTCCAGAAATATTCTTATAGGAATATGTGATCTATAACAGGTGTAGTATACGTAGTATTGCGTATTAGGATCCAGCATCAGATGTCACGTGCAAGGCCTGGGGCTGGAATCATGTCTGCCCCTTACGAAGCACATATCAGATCTCTGGTAACTAGTCTCTATAATCGGATAAACATGACCTAGTCATAATATCCCGATAGTTGCAGCATAAAAGAGCACAAGTTCCGTATCCTACGAGATCATCATCTCCACTATGACTAGAGTGATACTTCCATCTCGACATCACACCCAATACACTACGATTCTCAATATTCCCAGAATAGGCGTACACAGAACCTGTTAAAGCCCTGGATGACCAAAACCAAAGTATATTGATTGTCGCAAGTATTAGCGGTGCAAGTCTCAGGTTAAGACCAAATACACCTACCCTGATTTGGACTTCCATAGACACATAGTCATACTACCAATGGAATTCTGAGGGGTCTATCTAGAGCGAAGCTGTTTTCGTACCATCGGTAAACACAACCTCCTATTACACTTGCATGAGTATCCTATACCCAAATATATGAGAACTATGCCGTTATGATCCCACAACGCGCACAAGTGTAATACTAGTCTCTTACACATTATCGATCTCCAATCTTGATAATACTCTGACAAAGGATATTTAATGATTAAACATTTATTGATTGATACTGTCTCATATCATCTCAATCCGGAACTAATCATATGGACCTTTTATCATTTATACATCTAGGTAATCCAATTACAAATGATAAAAGGGCAATCTCTTTTGTCACATAGTTAATTTGTACAACAACACCATGATCTATACAAATAGTGATGTTATGGGTCATAATTGTCCAACAATCTCCCACTTGGTCTATAGCCGATCACTCAAGTGTCCTACACCCGAACTATGTACGGTTCGCTCAAACTTCAGCTGAAAAAAAAAACTTTCGTCAGCGGATTTGCAGTGTTATCATCTGATGTGATTTATTCGATCATCACATCGCCACGATGTATGATCCGAAAGAATCAGATGAATATTTAAAGTATATATCTGGATCGTTGATGAGACCATTAATTCTTTAGCCTGTGTTGTAGCCTAGCTCAGCTGCTAACAGAACTACTCCCAATCTGATTAGGATTATTATCGATCCAAAAGGCTTTTATTGCTGCCTCAGCTGCAGCAATAATCCACTTTTGTTGTTTATTTGGTAACAATATCTTGCATGGAAGATTTCCAGCTCATTGTTCCGTTATTCAAACTGTATAGTACCTTTGTTACGACTTATAGTCATTTTTATCGATTAGGAAACTTGCAACGGTGAACCCAGTCACTTCAAGTTCTCCTTCTCCATAGTATAAGAAAGCATCATTAGTTCATCTAAGAAACTTAAGGATGTTCTTAACATCAATCCAATGACTATCACTTGGATTGGCCCGATTGTGACTCCATATGCTCAAAGCATATGAGACACCAGGTCGCGTGCATATCTTTCAATGTACGATTTCTCGGAGAGTACCAACAACTTTAAATCTATTCCAGTAGATCTTTATTCCTAGAATAAATGTTGTCTCTCCCAAGAATTCTACGGAGAATTTTCATGAAAGCCAAGCTTTCACCGATTGTATTATGGGAATATCATTTCCAAGAAATGATATGTCATCATTTATTTTGGACATTCATTGTCAGTGCGCTCCCACTAACCTTCTTATATACACAAGAATCATTTTCGTTTTGAATTAAATCATATACCATTATGATTACATCAAAACGATTGTTCCAAGAACGCAATACTTGCTTCAATCCATAAATGGATCGAATTAACTTGCAAACCTTGTTTGCTCATTTTGGTACTACAAAACCGTCAGGATGTTATAAACATCCTCCAAAAGGTTTCCGTTTAAGGAAAGCGATTTTGACGTTCAGCTGCCATATTTCATGAATGAAACATGCAGCATCAACAAGTATTATCCAAATGGATTTAACCATGGCAACGACTAAAAGGTTTCGTCGTAATCGACACAATGTTGATAACGATACCTTTTCGTTACAAGCCTAGCTTAGTACGTTGGTATGTTGCCTTCCATGTATGTCTTCCTTGAAGACTTATATAGTACCAATAGGCACAATGCCTTCCGGTACAACAACTAGTATCCAAACTTGGTTGGTATACATGGAATCCATTTCGGAATTTATGGCACTTTGCCATAATAGGGAGTCGATACCTTGTATCACTTCCTCATACGTAGTCAGTTCGTATTCCTCAATAAGATTGACATCTTTACGAGGTGAGATTAGAAACCCATACCTCTCAGGTCATTTTCTAACTCTCTTCGACTTACGCGGTTCTTGTGTATTCGAAGATTATTGGTATAGTTTCATCCTTGATGAACTATTTGTGTTCCATTAAGGAATCGGTGTCTGGAATAGTATTACTTCATTTTTCATCGAGTTTTACTTTCCTCCCACTTACCACTGCATATCGGTATTCCTCTTAGGAAAACCGCATGGCGAGCAACAATTACATTGTTCTCTTGTGAATTGTATAAGTACTATACTTTGGTTTCCCTAGGATAACCTACAACTTAGGCACTTATCCGATTTGGGTTTTAGTTTGGTATCATCCAAACATATGCCTAGCATTCCCAAATCTCCAGGAATGAGAAACCCGGTTTCTTTCCTGTTCATATCTAATATGAAGTCTGTCAAACAGATTTTTATGGAACCTTATTCAAAATAAGTTTTGCACTGTTTAAAGCTTATCCCTTGAAGGAAATGGTAGCTCAGAGCGACTCATGATTAACCTTATAATGTCCAATAAAATTCGGTTTCTTGGTTCGGACACACCGTCAAATTGACGTGTTCCGGGAGGAGTCCTCATTGAAAGAATACTATACTCTTTCAAGTATATGAGAAACTTATTGCTTAAGTATTTTCATCATGGTCTAACCGTGATGTCTTTAATACTTTAGCCGATCTGTTTGTCTACTTCGTGTCGAAACTCTTTGAATTAATCAAAAGTTTCCGATCCTTGTTTCAAAAGAAACACATAACCATAACGCGATGCCACATCCGTAAAGGTCACAAAACATTCATATCCACATCTAGCCTAGCTAGACATGGGCCCACTTACGTCACTGAACGAGGGCTAACAGATCGATGGCATTTGTACTTTTACCAAGTAAAAGGTGTTATAGGCACTTTGCCTATTAAACTAGATTCGTAGACTTCATTTGAATAGTATCAAATCCGTCCTAGTATCCACTCTTCGAAAGTGTGGATATACGAATCTTGTCAATTATGTCCCAGACAACAATGCCACTTTTAAGTTTCAACTGATTAAATCAGTTTGAGCTATTTGTTTGTCATGTCATATGTATGAGATTTATTTATATTCAAAATATAAATACTGTTATTCACATCTAATGTGTTTATCTCAATATCATCTTTATAAAATAAAATACTTTAGTGTTCTAGAATATAAAGGTATATCCGCAACGGATTATACTCTGATATAGAGATAATGTTTATAGTCAAACTAGTTACATTGTAACATTTTCCTAATTTAAGTACATACCCGGAGGGTAGTTCCTAAACTTAGGTATCTACGATTAAAACAGCAACTTCGTCCCGTTTCCAATTCGTAGATAAATCTCAAATGAAGTCAGTATCATGCTTATCAGCAGATACTGCAAACTAGTACATATTTATGTACCACATCCAGTATCTAAAATCCAATTTTAATACTAGTAGTGAACATATTTATGACAAACATATTTGAAGTCGGAGCCTTGCACCGTCTTCAATTCCTTCATGTCTGCCTTGTCCATACGGCAGTCACGCTTCCAGTGACCCCGTTTGCCACAGTTTAGGTAGACATTTTGGGATATGTTTTTTGTCTTCCCAGAAGATTATAATGACTTTGCCTTTGCCCATTTTCCACACCCCAGAAGCCTTTGGCCAAGCCTTGGCCTTCTGGGATGTCGAAGTAAGATGCGCCTTGCGGTTCTTGCCTTATTGCAAACTCTGGCTTTGTCTTCTTGAGTATAGCCATTAACTCTCCAAGAGTTTTCTATTGCAATTTGTTCTTATAATATCTAAGGATAGATCTATAAAGATCCTTCAATTTCATTATCATACTATAAGGATCTAATTCTTAGTTCTGACTAAGAAATTAAGGAGTCTTTGCGGCAAGCATAACAAATTAAGCACTAAAGTTATCATCACATGAATATTCCAAATATCATGTTCTACTATTTGCTCAACTCCGGGCTTAGGATCGAGACGTCACTCTATCAAATAAAGTAACTTCTCGGTCTCCAGGACTATCCTGAGATTTTATTCCCAATTTGAAAATTAAAGTCGTTTAATGACATTTTCACCCAGGATTATGTTTTAAACACGAATCTTTCAGTTATCTTGATTCCAATAGTCCAACTATCGAATCAACGATTTTCGGGTACTATTTAATATAATGATTACTATAGTACAACTATATAATCAACTATAATTTAATAGGTTAAATTCAATTATATTGATTACTATAATCCAATTATAAAATCAACTATTAATTGAAATAGTTTGAATACAGTCCAACTGTTTATTAAAACAACGATTAAATATTAGTCCAACTAATGTATTAATTTATTTGACGAAAAATACGAAATGAGCGCGTATGGCAAGTAACTAAACGAATGCAAATTTAATACTTGCCTCCCACTATTTTTCGGCGAGCCTCTAACCCTTTGTGGAGTACTTGGGAAACCTTGTTTCCTAGTGGGCTAGGATCCCGTTAAATAACACACAATCTTGACTTTGGCCAACAAATTGTATGATAATTAACTAGGTAGATCTCTAAGATCAATTGGATCCCATCCAATTCCTAGATCCAGTAGGTGGACATCCAAGTCCGAAACATATATCTTATATATGCCAATATATCCAATATATTGCCTAACCTTTTTCCTCTGAATCAACTAAGCCTTGGCTTTGGCACAACAAACTTAGTGATCCCAGTTAAGCGGAACCCATTGACTATGGAAAGCTTCGTAATCGATGTCGATGGACAAGAAGTGATATTGACTTTGGCCAACAAATCACAACTTGGACAAGACACCAATGTGGAACAAAGCTTTCATGATTCAAACACATTCACGACGGACAAAGGTCTTGACTTTGGCCAACAAAGCAGTGCCAGTCTTGGATCTTGAGTAAGAATCACTCAATGGAAGGAAAAACGCTTAATATGTGTTGAAGGTTTTTTCGCGTAATTGGCAACCAATTAATTATCTTTGTTAAGGTCTCATCATCATACACCCTTAAACATGCATTCTAAACACATAATAAGGCGCGTAAGTAAATTAATATAATAATGATATGCGGATGGATACTTAAAACATTGTTCCTAGAACAAATCTCTCTCTTTCCTCTCTCCCGCTATCACAAGTATTACTTCTACCTGATTACATAACACTTCTAAAGAAACCTCATTTACATTGAGGGGAATATGTGAGAAAAGAAATACAAAGAGTCAAGAGGTAATAGGCTGGACACGCATGTCCAATTAATAAATTCTAAATTTATTACATCAATTTCCAAAATTGCCCTCACCCATCTAATATCCATCTGATATACATTATTCATACATCTTATCCATGTATTCACACAAGCATGTTATCAATCAATCTAATCCAATTAATTAATCTGAAAATTAATGACTATCCAATGTTCAAACAACGATTTGATTTTGCGTGAGTCAAACTCGTTTTACGAATAAGTACTCAAAGTACGAATTCTTGAATTATATTAAACTACAACATTAAATCCAATTTAATTTATATTTAATACTAACTCTATATTTAATTCCAAATTAAATAATACACTTTATTAATGAGCCTTTACGACTTAGATTCCAAATCTAATCGTTACGGGTCTCAAAGCCCAATTAACATCCAATGTCAATTTAATTAAAGTCCAATGGGCTTTTAATTAATTTCATAAGGCATGGACTTTTGGTCAATATGGGTCAAACCCAAATACCAAAGCCCATTTAAGGAATCACCCTTATTTGCCAAGAAACCAATTTAGGCCCATTAGGCCCAATTAAAGTTAAAGGTCCATTAAGTCATAATTGGACTTTATGGATATGGTTTTGGGCCCAATTGGATCCAACCAATTAGCCTAAACCAAAATTGGCCCAACCAAGCCCATTAAGCCCAATTACAACTTTACAAGCCCAATTCCAAATTTGGCCTAATTAATTAGATTACCAAAATTTGAAATTTCATAATTTAATTAACCTAAAGTGTATAGCCATAATTAATTAACCAAATTAACATTTCCAAAATACTAATTTACTCAATTAATTATGCTCATTATCATCAACACATGTCCAACACATTTGAATCAAAAAATCATATCATTTTACATGCTACATAATCACGGCATTTTAGGGGTTTTATTGTCCGATCGGTTTCAATCCAATTAAATCCATAATCAATATTTCCCAAATGATTTCAACTCATCCAATGATCAAAATCAAAAAATACCATGACTTAGGGAAACATTACACATAGGCCGAGCCATAATTTTGGGGAAAATTTGATCCAATCCAATTTTCACAAAATTGATCACAAATAACTCCAAGTCATTCATATACAAGCATGCTCAAACAAGTAATTTCACTCAAACATGCTGAAATCCAATTTACCCAATTTTACCCTAATCAAATTTCATGCTCAAAATGGCTCAAGATACCATTGTTGGGTTTCTAGTTAGTCCCAATGATCATTCAAACAATGAAATCATGTGCGAATACAACAAAGAAGCATGGCGGAATCATACTTACATTGATCGGCTTTTGCGATGCGAGGAACAACAAAAAAACTCCTTCAAGCTTTCGGCAATGGCTCCCTTTGTGTTCCATCATTTTCGGTCGACTCCATGGATGGATCTCCAAGCTCCAAGCTTTGTGTGGTGATTCCATGCTCATAAGTTAGTTTCCCTATCACATTGGATGACCTTTCATGTGCTAGCATTGGAAATATTGCCACAATCTTTCCTTAAGTTTCTTCTTGTTCTCGGCCTAGCAAGAAATGGAGAAGAAAATTGGCTTCAAAGCCGAGAGAGGGAGATGAGGGAAAATGGTTCCCAAAACCGTGAGTTGCAAAAAGAGAGAGAGAAAATGTGTTATGTATTTGGTTAATTTGATTTCAAAAACAAAATACCAAAAACAATTACAACCTTTGCACAAAAGGTACAAGACTTTTAAAGTCTTCCAACCACCACCATCATCAATCACAAATGACAAGTTGTCACATCACTCAAAGTGACTAGACATCACATCAATTGATTGACTAGTCATTTGATTTGACGCTTGATGTGACTTGTGGGCCGCACTTGAATTCGAAATGCGAGTGCTCCCGCAAACACTCCCGGGCTTGGGTTCGCTAATTTCGAATTAACGAATTTTCCATTGCGACGTAATTAAATCAAATTTAATTAAATAATTATGCCTAGCAAAATTACTATTCACGTCGCTAGCGAATTAATTCTAAATTAACTCGTTCGCCCGAATTAAAATCTAATTTTAATTCCGCGTCGAAATCCAATTTCGTATAATATATCGAATATATTATTTTTATCGATTAATTCCAAATTAATCGTTCTCTCTCTTTTAAATAATATTTTATCCCAGATAAAATATATCTGTAATTAATCCCAGATTAATTTTCTCTCTCTTATAATTAATCCCAGATTAATAAAGTGCGAGTCATACGTCATCGGTGAATCTTCGGGAAGCGACCCATGAGATCCCCGGATATGTTGGCAGTAAATCCGGTCGTCGGACTATCCATACACGTACGTACCTAGTACTACGTTTTAACCGATTTACAAGACATTGTTGGCTTCTAGCAAAGCACCGTGCCAACCCAATTCTCCAGAAATATTCTTATAGGAATATGTGATCTATATCAGGCGTAGTATACGTAGTATTGCGTATTACGATCCAGCATCAGATGTCACGTGCAAGGCCTGGGGCTGGAATCGTGTCTGCCCCGTACGAAGCACATATCGGATCTCTGGTAACTAGTCTCTATAATCGGATAAACATGACCTAGTCATAATATCCTGATAGTTGCAGCATAAAAGAGAAAAAGTTCCGTATCCTACGTGATCATCATCTCCACTATGACTGGAGTGATACTTCCATCTCGACATCACACCCAATACACTACGATTCTCAATATTCCCAGACGAGGCGTACACAGAACCTGTTAAAGCCCTGGACGACCAAAACCAAAGTATATTGATTGTCGCAAGTATTAGCGGTGCAAGTCTCAGGTTAAGACCAAATACACCTACCCTGATTCGGACTTCCATAGACACATAGTCATACTACCAATGGAATTCCGAGCGGTCTATCCAGAGCGAAGCTGTTTTCGTACCATCGGTAAACACAACCTCCTATTACACTTACATGAGTATCCTATACTCAAATATATGAGAACTATGCCGTTATGATCCCACAACGGGCACAAGTGTAATACTAGTCTTTTATGCATTATCGATGTCCAATCTCGATAATACTCTGACTAGGGATATTTAATGATTAAACCTTTATGGATTGATACTGTCTCATATCATCTCAATCCGGAACTAATCATATGGACCTTTTATCATTTATACATCTAGGTAATCCAATTACAAATGATAAAAGGGCAATCTCATTTGTCACATAGTTAATTTGTACAACAACACCATGATCTGTACAAATAGTGATGCTATGGGTCATAATTGTCCAACACCCAACCCTCGTTGGACAACAGTCACAGAGATGGACCTTCAGGGCTTCCTCAAGATATTCTCAGGAATAAATGGGAGTATAGGGAAGGAAGACCAGAACATAAGAGCTTTAGATGTAGTTTAGGGACAGAATAAAAGTGGGAGACAAATCTGAGTAAAAGAATCAGAAAAGAAATTGTTCAGGTTAAGCAATACAGAAATAAAGAAATAGTCAAGTAATGACCGAGATTCCAAGGAACCAAGGTTTGACGAAATAGTAGATATTTGAAAGAAATAAGGTATTCCTTAGATAAGAAGACAGAGGCATGTACCAATGGAGTTCTCGGTATAGAATAAAATAAAGTATGAGATGAAAATAATATTAAGGAAAAAGTTTGGAAGTGAAGCTGTTAAGGTGCAACGGCGGTGGGAGAGAATACCTATTAAATAAAGAAAAAATATGGGTAGCGACAAGGTAATTTTTGTCAAGGACCCATATAAAGTACCCAGCCTTAGTCTAAGTGTTGGATAATATGACCCATAGCATCACTATTTGTACAGATCACGGTGTTGTTGTACAAATTAACTATGTGACAAAGGAGATTGCACTCTTATCATTTGTGATTAGATCACCTTAGATGTATAAAGGATTAGAGGTCCCTATGATTTGTTCCTGGACGGAGAATGATATGAGACAGTATCAGTCCACGAAGGATTAATCATTAAATATCCCTAGCCGGAGTATTATCGAGACAGGACATCGATAATGCGGAATAGGCTAGTATTGCACTTGTGCGCGTTGTGAGGGCACAACGGCATAGTTCTCATATATTTAAGTATTGGATACTTATGCAAGTGCGATAGGGGTTGTGTTTCACCGATGGTACGGGAAAGCTTCGCTCTGGATAGACCCCTCGGAATCCCATTGGTATTATGACTATGTGTCTATGGGAGTCCGACATCAGGGTAGGTGTATTTGGTCTTAACCTGAGACTTGCACCGCTAATGCTTACGACAATCAATATACTTTAGTTAGGTCGTCTAGGACTCTAACCGGTTCTATGTACGCCAACTGCTGGGTATATTGAGAATCGTAGAGTATTGGGTGTGATGTCAAGACAGAAGTATCACTTCAGTCATAGTGGAGATTATGTCACGCAGGATACGGTATTAGTGCTCTTAAGTGGTTGCCCAACCATCGGGATATTATGATTAGGTCATGCATATCCGATTATAGAGACTAGTTACCAGACATCCGACTGTGCTTCGGACGGGGCAGACACTTATCCAGCCCCAGCCCTAGCACGTGACTATCCGATACTGGGCCGATATACTCATACTTGGTATACTACGCTTGATACAGATCTTAAATATTCTTAGATGGATATGACCGGAGAATTGGGTAGACTTCGTGCTTTGCTAGAAGCCGATCGTGTCTCGTAAATCGGTAGAACGTAGTACTTGGTACGTACGTGATTCGGATAGTCCGACGACCGATTTGACTGCCATATATCCGGGGATCTCATGGGTCGCTTCCCAAAGATTCACCGATGACGTATGACTCGCACTTTTATTAATCTGGGATTAATGTGATGAGAGAGAAAATTAATCTGGGATTAATTACAGAGATATTTTATTTGGGATAAAATATCAATTAAAGAGAGAGAATGATTAATTTGGAATTAATCGAATAATTAATATTTTGATATATTAAATGAAATTGGATTTCGACGCGGAATTAAAATTAGATTTAATTCGGGAGAGCGAATTAATTTAGAATTAATTCGTTAGCGACATGAATAGTGATTTTGCTAGGCGTAATCATTTAATTACGACGCGACGGAAAATTCGTTAATTTAGAATTAGCGAATCCGAGCCCGAGATTATTTGCGAGCGCATTCGCATTTCGAATTCGAGCGCGGCTCGTCAAATCAAGCGTCAAATCGCTAGTCGTATCTAGCGTCACATCAAGCGTCAAATCATGTCACTTTGAGTGATGTGACAATTGATTAGATTGATTGATTGATTGAGTTGACTTGATGTGACTTGAGTGGTGTGTGTGGTTGGCAATTAAAGCCAAATGTGTAGGAAATGAATTTGAATTTCATTTCATGTGTATTAGATACACACATTACACACAAAATACGCATCTCACTTTTCCCTCCTCTCTCTATTCTTCTCCTTCTTCCTCTCTTCACGCATTTTCTGTTCTGTTTTGGCTAGGCAAAAACAGTGAGCAGTAAAGGGAAGCAAGTGCGTTTTTGATGCAAAAACAAGAGTGCTAGCACACTCCGAGATCAATGCGAAGGTGATAGGGAAGTCCCCCCATGAGCCGGGAACGTTTTGATGAAGCTTGGAGCTCGTTTTTTATGTTCAAAATGGCGCAAAACAGAAGCCAAAACTGCTGCAGTGGGCGCACATGAGCAGAGGGCAGTGAGCAGAATTTCAGTTCGTTTTTGTTGCCCAAATCGTCTCTCAACCGCTCGATGTAAGTATTCCGCAACTTCGTCGTTGTATTCGCTTGTGTTTCATGCTTAGATTTGATCTTGGACCTCTAGAGAATTCAACACTAAGTTAACTAAACCATCACGAGATTAGGACGGTTTTAGCCATAGGTATGGGTGGTTTGGTAGATTCGTAATAAAGTACAGAATCGAAGAGATAAGCTATTACAAGTTGTAATTGGCATAGCAAGTGAATCCTCTAGGTACGGAATAATTGCTTGTATTTGAGTAACGACCCTTGAAAACAAAGTACAAAAGAAAATGAACTTTTTCCAGAACTAAATCGACAGCTTTGATGTTAATAGCAAGGAATGTGGTCTAAGCCCCAAGATGCATATAATTGAGCCTGAATCTGTAGCAAGAAAGGAGGACCACTAGAAAACTACCCAGAAGTAACATTTTTAGTACAAGCATTGTTGGTAATGACGAAGATCACTCCTGTAAAGTATGTAATTTCGAAAAGGGAACACGGGAAACCCCTGAGACACCAATAATTCTAATGAAATCCAAAAGTATCAGTCAAGAAGAACCCAATTGAGTCGAGTAATTAATAAGCATAACTAGAAACCTAAAGAAAGAGATTTCCTTGGAGATAAAGAATGTTGAGCACAACTAGAGATCCGAAAATGAGGTAGTTAAGGATACTCAGCAAAGATCCTAAAACGAGAACAAGGTAGTACCTCTTAGTACAGAACTTAAGGGATAATCATTGAAACCGTGAATTCAGAAGTAGTTTACCCAAGTGTGAATAGAAGTATGATGCATGAGCTAGACATTAAGAGAGATATAGAATATCATTTACTTACTAGTCAAGTAGAGAGTGATCAACTAGAAAAAGACCTTCATAGTTAAGTCAAATAGAAGCCCTGTTGGTATAGAATAGTTATAGCAAAGTAAGAGTTCCCATAAACAAGTTAGTGTACGGTTCTACTGATAACTCCCAAGTAATGACATTCTAGGTTCAGCGTGATCATCACATTAGCTTGGGGTATAGTGATGGCACAGGGAAAGTCATTGGGAAGTAGCATTATACAATGGATGAGACAGAGGAGATGGGCATATAGCCAGTTAGACCTGATGGTTTATTAGGAAACCATAAATCATGTGGTCTATGATAAGATCCCAAGTTTAAGGAGGATTCGAGGACGAACCCTATTTAAGGGGGGGAGAATTTGTAACGATCGGGGATTCTGAGTACTGGTACTGTGAGACGAATGTCACATAATATAATTATAATTGGAAACATAAACCCTCATGAGATGACTATCGAAAGTTTCTTCGAGAATCCGATATTAGATGTTATGATGTTCCACTTCAAACAACCCATGGTATTTGGGGTTTCAATTTTTCATATGAACTCCGATTTTTATGAATTTTATATCGTCGGAAATCTGAGATCGAGATATACAACTTTTACGTTGAATATTTTTCCACATTCAAATCAGAAGTAAGCCAAAAACGTAAGTAAAAAATTTGGATGAATAGTGCAGCGGACTTATCTAGAAAAGTCTCCATTTTCTCCAAATTTCTATAATTTTCTACATCATTCCAAATATCAAACAAATCCTTGTATATAAATGAGCACTATTCAAGTTTCCTCAAAATTAAATAAAAAAAAGAATGAAGAAAGGAAGAAGTAGCGTGGGAGAGAGGAAGAAGAAAAAGAAGAGAAGAGAGAAAAAAGAAAGAAGATGAAGCAAGGAATAGCAGGGGCCTCTTTGGAGGGCTTGAAAGATGAAGAAAATCAAAGAAAGAGAGGTAAGAAAATTATGACCCAAGTTGAAATACTTGAGCTTTAATAATTTGATAATTATAGTGTGTTAAGAGCTTGGGTATGATGATGATTAATGGGTTAATAAGTATGAAGATAATTGATGGTTAAGTAGGAATAAAATTGGGGTATTGAGTTAATCAGAGGTTTTAAGATTTAAGGAATTTAAAGATTGTTTTAATGATGTTATATGATTGGTTGGATATGATTTGGCATTGAGAATAATATTAATTTTATGTTGGAGATTGGTGAAGTTAGTTGTTTGTGTGGAGCATAAGGTTTAAGTGATAAGAAGATTGAGTAAAAAGCATCATGTTCAGGCCAGAATTTGGTCTTGCGTCGTGACGCAGGCCCCTCCGCATCGCGACGTGATCTGGGAATTTTCCCAGAAATGCTTCTGGTTCATTACGCATCGTGACGCGAAAGTTTCGTGATCGCGACATGTACAGCAAAAACTTGGGCACGTCTCTAGATGAGTTATGTCGCGATGTGCACTACCTTACGTCGCGACGCGCCGTCAAAAAATGGCCCAAATCAGTTTCAAACCATCCCAGTGTCACCAGAACACGTTAAGAGGTTACCCTATAAGCCCCGTATCAACTCGTATGCACTTACTACATCATGATATGTATACAATACCCATAAATTGATAATGCTTACTCGAATAAGCAAATTTTAGCCTAATTCTGAGTGAGTTTCTTAGTTCAATTCTAATTTAGTTTATTCAATGTATATCATCACAGGAACTGGAGTTTTCTCAGTAAGAGAGAAATGCCAGCCAGATTTCAACCAGTGAGTGGACCTATTTTCTCAATCTGATTTTATTTAACAGTTTTGATGACATATTTAATTTTTTCGCTTTTAGGGCGTTAGCCAATTTCTTTATCAGTTACAGTTTGTTCAGCATGTTTAAGAGATGATTTAGAAAACAAATATTTTTTTAAACATGAATTTTATGTTTTCGGGGCATGGGGGAAAACTCACTCCAGTATGTAACTTGATACAGTTAGGAATTGACGGACAGAGAACATGTGCATATGTAGAGGACTAGGGTGATGATGATACGTAACGCCCCCAGATCCTAGTTCAGGGCTAGGGGGACGGCGATACGTAACGCCCATAGACCATAGTTTCAGGGTCAGGTAGTAGTATGGATCAGCACTACCAGCTCTAGTTAATTGGCTTGGGGGACGGCGATACTTAACGCCCCAAGACCACCAGTTTCAGGGATAAGAGTGGCATACTTTGGGGGACTACGATACGTAACGCCCTAAAGTCATAGTTTTGCATTCCTGGCTCCAGATAGGCATATGGGGGGACGACAATACGTAACGCTCTCATGCGTCAAATTTTTCAGATACATACCAGTTTTCATATTCCAGATTTTCAGTATATTGCTTTCAAAAATCATATATTAGAAATAATTTTCAGAAACCAGAGCTTCAAAAGCAGTTTTCAGAAAGATGAGTTTTATAAATGAGATTTCAGACGCAATATTAGAAAATAGTTTTCATATAAAGATTTTTTTCTAACAGTTTGGTTTTAAAATTAAATGTTTTGATATTAGTATTTCAGTTTTTTGTCCACTCACTTATATCGTACAACGATCTTATTTCCCCTCCTAGTTTCATTGTCTTGCAGGTTTCTAGGAGGACGAGTTCGGGAGGACGGATACTGTTGCAGCCACTAGAGTATGGAGTCCATCAGTCCAAGTCAGAAAAAGTGAATGTCCAGTCAGAGTCAAGTTGAAGTTATGTAGTAGTCTTGGGTTTTGAGACAGTCATTGTAAAGTGTATTGTTAAGTTTTCAGTTACATATGTTAAGTTTGTATGTTATGTTTTGCTTGGGCTACGGTTCCATATTTATAAACGAAAGATTATTAGTATATGGTCATGATTAGAGGGTCAGAGGCTTATGGGGTTAGTACGGTCTATCCCCTGCCGGTAACATCTCTCGAATCGGGGATGTTACAATACCCCCAAAAACTTTCATGAGGATACCTCGAAGGCACGCTTGTTCGGGTTCAACCTCATCTTATACTTCCTCTGGAGTTCGAAAGTTTCTCTGAGATCCTTTAGATGGTCCTCGGGCATTATCGTCATGGTTATCATGTCGTCGATATAGACTTGCATCGTCTTGCCAATGAAGGCCTTGAAGACCCGATTTACCAATCTCTGGTATGTTGTCCCTGCATTCTTTAGTCCGAAAGGTATTACCTTATAGCAAAATAGCCCTTGATTCATAACAAAAGTTATCTTCTCTTCATTCTCGGGGTATATTTTGATATGGTTGTACCCCGAGAAGGCATCCATAAAACTTAGCAGCTCGTGGCAGGTCGTCGAATCCATCAGTTGATCCAACTTCGGAAGTAGGAAACTATCATTTAGGTAAGTTTTGTTCAAGTCAGAGACATCCACACACATCCTCCAATTGCCATTGGCATTCTTCACCAATACCACATTCGATACCCACTTCTGGTACATAACCTCTCCGATGAACCAGGCTTTCATTAATTTATCTACCTCGGCGTGAATAGCCTCATACCATTCCCAGTTGAAGGCTATTATCTTTTATTTCACAGGCTTATGAGTCTGGTCTATTGCCAGGCGGTAGCTGATAACCTGAGGATCTATACCAGGCATATACTCTTGACCCTATGCGAAAATATCTATATACGCCTTCAAGAAATTCACCACAATCTTCTTCAGACATTGTTCCAACCCAACTCTGACCTTGACTATCTTTTTTGGGCCGAAAATTTCTGCTGGTTCTAGCTCTTCCCCTACTTCCTTTTACTAAAGGGGGTTCTCGGGTCGTGGGACATCTCATTCTACCTCTACTACACCTTCTTGCCTTTCCTTTCGCTTTTGCCCTAAGACATCTTCAATACATATGGTTTCTTTTGACACAGTTGTAAAATAACTCCTTGCCATCTTCTGGCTTCCGCATACTACCCCAACCTCTTCTCTAGTTGGAAACTTAAGCTTCAAGTAGTAGTTCGACATTGCTGCCTTTGACTTCACCATGAAAGGCCTTCCCAAAATCACTTGATAATTGCTCAGATAGTCTACCAAGGTGAAGTCCATCATTATTATCATGGTATTCGGGGCTGTTCCAATGGTCATTGTAAGTTGACTTGACTCAGTGGAACAACCGTTGCTCCTCCAAACCCATACAGCGGAGTCGTGTCCTGAAGCAAGGTGGTGAATTTGACTCCTAAGCTATCCAACGTTTCATTGGATATGATAGCTATAGCACTTCCGGGGTCCACCAATATTTTTTCCACCTCCATACCATCAATGTTAGTCTTGATTATCAGTGCATCATCATGTGGATAACTCACCCTTGAGTGTATTCTTCAGTAAATATTATTTGCACCGGCCTAGTTTTATGTATCCTCGGGCTCCTCTCCGAAGCCATCACCTCAGGGTCGTTGATCTGGCAGTAGTTCTCTTTTGCTCGGTTCGAATCCCCAGCTAACGTCATTCCCTCGGCTATTATAAACATAGGCATCTTCTTCCTTCGCTGCTTGATTCTCATAGCCTCATGACCAATGCACTCCTTCAAGTAGTCACTCTTCACCAGGTCTTCCACCTTCTCCTGTAAGTCTATATATCTCTATGTGGAATGTCCATTTACATTATAATGCACACAATAGGCCTTGTAATCCCTCTTCTCAACTGGAAACCTCCTCAGGTTGGGATCTATCAGTAGGGCCATATCCTATAGGTCTCGAGCTACCTGGGCTAAGTGCCTGTTAAGAGTAGTAAATATCGTACCCCCAGTAATATGCAGGACCTTGATCAGAGGCCTCCTCTCGGATGCCAGGTTACCCTGATCAAGGTCGATCTTATCTGACCACTTGTCCTAAACTCCCTTTGTCTCGGGATCGATCCTATCTAACCACTACCAATATCACGTCAATTTACTCATCTTGGCTCATTCTTTACTTGAGCATCTCCCCCTTAGGCTATCTTCTCATCTTCTTTCAATAACATGAATTTCCTCGCCTACTCCAAGGCCATAGTATAGTCAGATACCTCATGGATCCTTACGTGAGACCATAATTCCCCAACCTTCAAAGCTCATTTAAAGCTCTCCAACACTTCTGGAGACTCATACGTCTCAACCTCTAATACCAAGCTGAGGTATTTGTTGATGAAACTCTTTAAAGGCTCGTCATCTCTTTGTTTCATCATCCTCAATGACGCAATCGTCTTCTTTGGTTCACACACTTCTTTAAAGTGGCACACGAAAGACTTCCTCAGCTGTGAAAAATTAACGATGCTCATTGGAGTTAGATTTCCAAACCATAAGTTGGCCGACCCCCCAAAGGTTAGTGGGAACACCTTACAAACTACCTCTCTGACCACCATTTGAATTTCCATGAGCAAAATAAATTTTTCAATATGAGATATAGGGTCTTTGTTACCTTTGTAAGCGTCTATCGCAAGCATAGTGAATCTCATCGGGAACTCTGTCCCCAGCACTTCTCTGGTGAAAAGGGATACTGCCTTCATATCTTTATCACCCCGAGCACCTTCTCGCGTACTTTCCTCCCATTTCTTCATCTCTTTGGGAAACCAGTCTCTCATTTAGCTTTCATTGTTCTTTTGCGCTCGATCGAGGGATTCCTCGCACTCGCTTCTCTAGGCGTGGTATCTCCCACTTCTGGAAGTTTTAAGCCCCCGCTCTGGATATTGTCTTAGTTCATTTTCCCTTAAACATAGACTGTTACTGGATAACTCTAGGGTTTGCCTATCGTCATATTCCTCTCATGGCTCTTCCGCAAATGCGACATTAGCCATAACCATTGACCTTAATTTACGAGCATTTCTCCTTTTGGTTTATCGATCCCCTTCCATACCGACTATCCTATTTCCGTTGGTAATCTCTTCTCTCTTGCTGGGACCTGCTTGGGCTTGGTCCCCTGACTCATTCTCCAACTTCTCGATCTTCTCCATCGTGATTTTCATAAAGGCTTGTGTCACCTCTCTCTCCTTTTTTGCAATCTCACTTTCCAACCGCAGGCTTTCTTCTAATTTTTCCATCCACTTCACAGTATAAGACTTCAAAGCTCTATATTTTTTATCCCATGCCATCGTCTTAGTGTGTTTGGTACTTTTGTACTAATCCCCACAGACGGCGCCAACTCTTTACGATTATTTTTTGTTCCAAGGGCAATTTCAGAAACCTACCCTTTGAACAAACCTCCTTAAAATAGTGAATTTATTTGGTTAGTAGGGAATCCAAAACAAACTTGGCAAGCAAACAAGAAATTCACAGAGATTTACATGGTTCGGCAGTGAGTTTCTCCAACCAACATCCGCATGAGCAAAAATAAGTATTTATATTACTCTTTTGTTGTCAAGGTCGACCGGGTTTAAAATTCTCTAGGGGGTTAGGTACCGACCAACTCTCTTTCTCTATTTCTAGTTTAAAAGCTCTTGTTGTTTTATAAGTAGTGAAATGGAAAAATTAATAACCCTTGAATCTGTGACTTCAACCCCTTTATATAGGTTCTTAAATTCGTTGTTCCACCATCCCATGATGCTAGCTCACGCCACCCTGTCATCATTGCCCATGCGTTTTTTCCCCAGTTACTTACCAAACAGTCACTCTTACATCTGACTCAACTACCCTCTGTCAGCATAAACCCATCATTCCAACCTTTTGGCCACTGTCATAAGCTCTATCTACGTGACACCCTGCGGATCAACCACTCCAATATTATTCCGTCTGGCAGAGTCTCTAACGAAGGAGAGTCGTAAACTTACTTTTGTCACATCAGCCTTCTAGAAGCTCAAACTTCCAAGTAAGGCATATGTCAAGTGCCAGTTCAAAACATTGTGATCTCACCTCCGTTCCTCGGGTCAGCATGTCGCGGCGTATGGTGCTCGATCAAGCCATCCCTTCTTCAGTCAGGTCTGGTCAGTAAGCATGGCTACCTCGGGTCGGATTCCATAAACATACAATTGCTATTCAAACTAACACTTCTTATACTGGTCGGGTCAGTGTCCCAAATTATTTCATCATCGGTAGGTTTGTCATCGGGAGAACTTTTTCTTATAGTGGCATCAGACCCCTCTATTTGACTTCAGCCTTTCTAGGTCTTTAGACCTTCATCATCATTTTTTAGCCAAGTAAAAACCCACTCGACCCCTCCTTAGTTTTTGGACTTTCTCAGGGTGAAAAACCACCATCAACAACTAGCATTGATGTTTCCTAGTCGTATTAGATCTTCTTATTTGATTGGAACAATACTTCTTTTCTTTTAATGAATTTAGATTCGATGTTCATCTTTTTTGTTCTCAGTTTCTTATAATTTGACATTCATGTATATATTGGTAATGGATAGTTAAAATTCAATTACTTATAAATTCTTTTCTAATAACTAACAATCATAATTTGTGAAAAAATCAATATAAGCTCAACTCAACATCGAATGTATATCCCTTTTTAATCATATTTAAATTAAATTAAAGTTCTCGTAACTTCAATTATTATATTGATCTACTCAATCAGACCGTGTTGAAGTAAAATGGATCGATGTCCAAATTCTGCTAAGAAATAGTGTCTCACCCATATCTTGAGGTAGGATAGGATTGATGTGGAGTCATGAAATTGATAAAATTTCCCTTTTAAAATAGACTAATTCCCTATATAATACAATTGATAAATATAATTTGTAACATATATATATATATATATATATATATATATATATATAATCTTCAAGATCTACAGAACAAAATAATCATCCATATGTAAATATAGACATTAATTTATCAAAATTAGGTTAAGTGCCCAAATCAAAATAATAGATCCATTTAGGGAAGATAAAACTAGATCTTTTATCTCAAAACGTAACAAAAGACTCTCTACTGTTGACACAACCATTTCTCTAATAGTAGAATATGTTGAAGAAACAACAGGAAAAAATGGAGGATCAACTAATTTTCGAACCTATAAAATGAAGAAATGAGTAAGCTTATACTTAGTCAATGTATCACAGCTTAATGTCGTGGATAAACAAATAACAAGGTAGATCGAATAACCTTTTCATAATATAATTAGTATATTAATCTGTAAACCAGCGTATAAAATATTATATAATTATTTCCTGAAAATCATAAATATCATTTTGCAAATGAATTATATATATAAACTAAAACGATTCATTCATCTATATACACTCACGACATAACAGTAAAGCTAGCAACATAAGACTTTCCCAAGGCAATAAACTGGCATCCAGAGCAAAACTAGCAGCATGATACCTTATCTCATGACAAATAAATTGTTGAGTTCTCCTAGAACATGCCAAGAATATATTAAGCATGAAATTGTGTGAATTAACAAAGTAATTTACGGAAAAAATACTATCTTTGATCGGCTATAGGATGTAGAGATAACAAAAAATTTCCAACCTTTGAGTAGTGCTCCAAGCTCTCATTTGTTTGTATATTGAGCTCCAAGCTTTGATGCTTGAATTCCAAACTCAAGGGAATGGTTTCCCTAACACCTTTGTGTGACTTCTTAGATGTGCTAGCATGCAAGATTTTGAAACAAAATCATCACACAAGAACCCTAGGTTCACGCCAAAATGGAGAGAAGAAAGAGAAGTAGATTCGGCAATGTCAAGATGAGAGGGAAGTGTTTCACGCCCAAATTGCCAAGTTGGAGAGAAAAATGAGTAAGTGATGTGTTTTTGATTTTCCAAAAATCAATATTACCAAATATCCAAAGTTGGTAAATGTCATACCAAATCAAATAAAGTAAATTTTGTGTAAGAAACAAGCTTCCACCAACCACCAACTTCCATCAACCAAAAGGTAAATAAAGTTGACTATTGATGTGACTTGTAGGCCCACTTTAAATTCAAAATCTGAGTGGGCCCGCTACACACATTTCGGGCTTGGGTTCGTTAATTCCGAATTAACGAATTTTCCGTTGCGACTTAATTAAATCAAATTTAATTAAATAATAATGCCTCGCAAAATTATTACGAAACTCGCTTGCGAATTAATTCTAAATTAATTCGTTCCCCGAATTAAAATCCAATTTTAATTCCGTTATGAAATCTAATTTCATTTAATATATGGAATATATTATTTAATCGATTAATTCCAAATTAATCGTTCTCTCTCTTCTATTCGAATTTTATCCCAGATAAATTCTTTCCGCAATTAATCCTATATTAATTTTCTCTCTCTCATAATTAATCCCAGATTAATTCTGTTCGAGTCATACGTCATCGGTGAATCTTCGAGAAGCGACCCATGAGATCCCTGGATATGTTGGCAGTAAATCTGGTCGTCGGACTATCCGAACACGTACGTACCCGGTACCACATTCCTACCGATTTACAAGACATGGTTAGCTTCTAGCAAAACGTCGTGCCTACCCAATTCTCCAGAAATATTCTTTAAGGAATATATATAATCTATAATAGGCGTAGTATACATAGTATTGCGTATTGCGATCCAGTATCGATATCACATGCTAGGCCTAGAGCTGGAATTGTGTCTACCCCGTACAAAGCATATATCGGATCTCTGGTAACTAGTCTCTATAATCGGATAATCATGACCTAGTCATATTATCCCGATGACTGCAGTACATAAGAGTACCAGTTCCGTATCCTACGTGATCATCATCTCCATATGACTGAAGTGATACTTTCATCTTGACATCACACCTAATACACTACGATTCTCAGTATACCCAGAAGAGGCGTACACAGAACTTGTTAAAGCCCCGGATGACCAAAACCAAAGTATACTGATTGTCGCAAGTATTAGCGATGCAAGTCTCAGGTTAAGACCATTACACCTATCCTGATTCGGATTCCCATAGACACATAGTAATACTACCAATGGGATTCCGATGGGTCTATCCAGAGCGAAGCTGTTTCCATACCATCGGTAAACAGAACCTCCTATTACACTTGCATGAATATCCAATACCCAAATATATGAGAACTATTTCGTTATGCTTCCATAACACGCACAAGTCTAATACTAGTATATTCCGCATTTTCGATGTCCAGTCTCGATAATACTACGACTAGGGATATTTAATGATTAAACCTTAGTGGATTAATAATGTCTCATATCTTATTAATCCGGTACTAATCAGATGAACTTTTATCATTTATATATCCCGATAATCCAATTACAAATGTTAAAAGAACAATTTCATTTGTCACATAGTTAATTTGTACAACAACACCATGTTTTGTACAAATAGTGATGCTATGAGTCATAATTGTCCAAAAATCTCCCACTTGGCCTAAAGCCAATCACTCAAGTATCCTATACCTGAACTATGTACGAGTCGCTCAAACTTCTGTTGGGAAACAGCTTTCGTCAGCGGATTTGCAATATTATCATCTGATGCGTTTTATTCGATCATCACATCGCCACGATGTTTTTGGTTTCCTCTAAGGTTCCCAAGATCATTTATCAAGCATGGAAAAAGTATAAATACAATCATAGGAGGTGCGGAAAAACTCACATTGATCGGTTGAGATGCTACGATGACCAAAACGAACTGCCCTCTCCAAGCTCGGCAGTGGGCTGCGTAAAGGGTGGACTGTACGGTGTGGGTGGCTTTCCGCCATCTTGTATTCAGCCATGTGAGGTACAACAAGCAAGCTCCAAGCTTATGTTGAACTTCCATGCTCACGCATACACTGCCCTAACACCTTGGTATGCCTCCTAGAGTGTGCTAGCACTTAAATCTTGCAACAAAATCATCATCTTGCTTCCTCACAGTCACGGTTTGTGAACCAGAAAATGGAGAAGAAGATTCGGTCCAAGACCGAAAGAGAAGAATGAGTTTTTGGCTCCAAAATGGTGAAGACCGAAAAAGGAGAGAGAGGGAAATAAAAAATGTAAAAGGGGTTTTATAATTTCCAAAATTATTAAAACCATTTACCACTTTTAATTTCACAAAGCAAGCATTAAATGCTTTCTTTCATCTCACATCAACTAACATCAATCAATCAAATGTCACATCAATCAAAGTGACATGTGATTTGATGCTTGATGTGACTGGTGATTTGACGCTCGATTTGACTTGCGTGCCACACTCGAATTCGAAATGCGAATGCGCTCGCAAATAATCTCGGGCTCGGGTTCGCTAATTCCAAATTAACGAATTTTCCATTGCGTCGTAATTAAACGATTACGCCTAGCGAAATCACTATTCACGTCGCTAACGAATTAATTCTAAATTAATTCGTTCGCCCGAATTAAAATCTAATTTTAATTCCGCGTCGAAATCCAATTTCGTATAATATATCAAATATATTATTTTATCGATTAATTCCAAATTAATCGTTCTCTCTCTTTAATTGATATTTTATCCCAGATAAAATATCTCCGCAATTAATCCCATATTAATTTTCTCTCTCATTGAATTAATCCCAGATTAATTAAAGTGCGAGTCATACGTCATCGGTGAATCTTCGGGAAGTGACCCATGAGATCTTCGGATATGTTGGCAGTAAATTCGGGTCGTCGGACTATCCGAACACGTAAGTACCTCGTACTATGTTTGTACCGATTTACAAGACAAGGTTGGCTTCTAGCAAAGCGCCATGCCTACCCAATTCTCCAGAAACATGCTTACAGGAATAAGCGATCTATATCAGGCGCAGTATACGTGGTATTGCATATTTTGATCCAGTATCGGATGATCACGTGCTAGGCCTGGGGCTGGAATTGTGTCTGCCCCGTACGAAGCACATGTCGGATGTCTGGTAACTAGTCTCTATAATCGGATAAACATGACCTTGTCATTTTATCCCGATGACTGTAGTACTTAAAAGAACCAGTACCGTATCCAACGTGACCATCATCTCCATATGACTGGAGTGACACTTCCGTCTTGACATCACACCCAACACACTACGATTCTCAATATACCCAGCATTGGCGTACACAGAACCGGTTAAAGCCCTGGACGACCTCAACCAAAGTATATTGATTGTCGCAAGTATTAGTGGTGCAAGTCTCAGGTTAAGACCAAATACACCTACCCTGATTTCGGACTTCCATAGACACATAGTCATACTACCAATGGAATTCCGAGGGGGTCTATATCCAGAGCGAAGCTGTTTCCCGTACCATCGGTAAAACACAACCTCCTTTTACACTTGCATGAGTATCCTATACCCAAATATATGAGAACTATGCCGTTGTGCCCTCACAACGCGCACAAGTGTAATACTAGTCTTTTACATATTTATCAATGTCCAATCTCGATAATACTCTGACTAGGGATATTTAATGATTTATCCTTCGTGGACTGATACTGTCTCATATCATTCTCCATCCAGGAACAAATCATAGGGACCTCTCATCATTTATACATCTAGGTGATCTAATCACAAATGATAAGAGTGCAATCTCCTTTGTCACATAGTTAATTTGTACAACAACACCATGATTTGTACAAATAGTGACGCTATGGGTCATAATTGTCCAACAATCTCCCACTTGGCCTATAGCCAGTCACTCGAGTGTCTTACACCCGAACTATGTACGGTTGGCTCAAACTGCTGAGAAAAGGTTTTCGTCAGCGGATTTGTATAATTATCATCTAATGTGATTTATTCGATCATCACATCGCCACGATGTATAATCCGAACGAATCAGATGAATAGTCGAAGTATGTATCTGTATCGTTGATGAGACCATTAATTCTTTAGCCTGTGCCGACGCCTAGCTCAGCTGCTAACAGAACTATATCTAATCTAATTAGATTATTATCGACCCAGAAGGCTTCTATTACCGCCTCAGCTGCAGCAATAACCCGCATTTGTTGTTTATTCGGTAACTGTATCTTTCTTGGAAGATTTCCAGCTCACTGTACCGTTATTCAAACTGTATAGTACCGTTTGTGACTTTCAGTCGTCTTTATCGGTTTAGGAAACTTGCAGTAGTGATCCCAGTCACTTCAAGTTCTCATTCTCCAAAGTTTAAGACAGCATCCTTAGATCTCTAAGATACTAATGGATGTTCTTAATATCAATCCAGTGACTATCATTTGGACTGGCCCGTTTGTGAATCATATGCTCAAAGCGTATGAGACACGAGGTCGCGTACATTTTTAAATGTACGATTCCACAGAGAGTTTTTCGAAAGCCGAGCTTTCACCGATTGTTTATGGGAATATCATTTCCAAGAAATGACATATTATCATTATTTTATTGGACAGCCACTATCAGTGCGCTCCCACTAACCCTCTTATATACACAAGAATCCTTTCGTTTTGAATTAAATCATACACCATTATGATTACATCAAAACGATAATTCCTAGAACCTATGCTTGCTTCAATCCAAACATGGATCGGATAACCTGCAAACCTTGTTTGCTAGTTTTGGTACGACAAAACCGACAGGATATTGTAAACATCCTCCAAAAGGTTTCCTTTTCAGGAAAGCGATTTTCTCGATAAGCTGACATATTTCATAAATGAAACATTCAGCGTTAACAAGCATTATCCAAATGGATTTACCATGGCAACAGTTAAAAGGTTGAATCGAAATCAACACAATGTTGATAACGATACCTTTCCGCTAAAAGCCTAGCTTTATACGTTGGTATGTTGCCTTCCATGTACGTCTTCCTTGAAGACTTATACAGTACCAATAGGCACAATGCCTTGTGGTACATCAACTAGTGTCCAAACTTGTTGATATACATGGAATCCATTTCGGATTATATGGCACTTTGCCATAATTGGGAGTCGATACCTTGTATCAATTCCTCATACGTAGTCAGTTGGTATACCTCAATAAGATAAACATCTTTATGAGGTGAGATCAGAAACCCATACCCCAGGTTGTTTTCTGACTCTCTCCGACTACGCGGTTCTTGTGTATTCGAAGATTAATAGTATAGTTTCATCCTTGATGAACTATTTCTGTGTTCCATTAGGAATCGGTGCCTTGAATAGTATCACTTGATTTTCATCGAGTTTTACTATCCTCCCACTTACCACTACATATCGGTATTTCTTTTAGGAAAACCACATGGCGAGCGACAATCTAATTGTTCTCTCATGAGTTGTATAAGTATTATACGTATGGTATCCCTAGGATAACCTATAATTGGCACTTATCCAATTTGGGTTCTAGTTTGGTATCATCCAAACGTATGCCTAGTATACCCAAATATAACAGAAATGAGAAACCTGGTTTCTTTTCCCGTTCATATCTAATATGATATCTGTCAAACAGATTTTAATCGAACCTTATTCAAAATAAGTTCTGCACTGTTTAAAGCTTATCCGTTGAAGGAAATGGTAGCTCAGAGCGACTCATGATTAACCTTATCATGTCCAACAAAATTCGGTTACTCAGTTCGGACACACCGTCAAACTGACGTGTTCCGGGAGGAGTCCTCATTTGAAAGAATACTATACTCTTTCAAGTATACGAGAAACTTATTGCTTAAGTATTTTCCATTACGGTCTTACTATGACGGTATAATACTATAGTCGATCTGTATGTCTATTTCGTGTCGAAACTTAAAAGTTTCTGATTTGTGTTCTTCAAAAGAAACACATAACCATTACGCGATGCCACATCCGTATAGGTCACGAAATATTCATATCCACATCTAGCCTAGCTAGATATGGGCCTACTTACTTCACTATGAATTAGGGCTAACAGGTCGGTGGCATTTACACTTTTACCAAGTAAATAGTGTTTTAGGCACATTGCCCAATAAACTAGATTCGTAGACTTTATTTGATTAGAATCAAATTAGTCCGAGTACCCACTCTTCAAAAGTGTGGATATACGAGTCTTGTTTAATTGTGTCCCAGACAACAATGCTACAAATTAGTTTCTTCTGATCAAATCAGTTTGAGCTATTTGTTTGTCATGTTATATATTTTGAGATTTATTTATATTCAAAATATAAATGCTGTTATTCACATCTAATGTGTTTATCTCAATATCACCTTTATAAAATAAAACACTTTAGTGTTCTAGAATATAAAGGTTCACCCGCAGCGGGTTAAACACTGATATAGAGATAATGTTCCTAGTCAAACTAGTTACATAATAACAGTTTCCTAAGTTAAGTACACACCCGAGGGTAGTTCCTAAACTTAGGTATCTACGGTTAAAACAGCGACTTTCGTCCCGTTTCCAATTCGCAGATTAATCTCTATTGAAGTCAGTATCCTGTTCAAAACAGATTCTGAACATCAATATATATATTTATGTATCACACTAAGTATTTAAAATCTAATTTCAGTACTAGTAATGAACATAATTATAACAAACATATTTGAAGTCAGAGCCTTGCTCGTCTTCAATTCCTTCATGTCTGCTTTGTCCAAACGGAAGTCACGCATCCGCGATCCCGTTTGCCACAATTTAGCAGACATTTTGGGATAGGTCCTTTTATCTTCCCAAAAGATAATAATGATTTTGCCTTTGCCCTTTTTCAACACTCCAGAAGCCTTTGGCCAAGCCTTGACCTTCTAGAATATCGAAGTAAGGTGCGCCTTGCGCTACTTGCCTAATTGCAAACTTTGACTTTATCTCCTTGAGAATAGTAATTAATTCTCCAAGAATCATTTATTGCAATTTAGTACTTCTAAAATCTAAACATAGATTTATGAATATCCTTCAATTTCGTCATCATACTTTTAAGGATCTAATCCTTAGTTCTGATTCCGAAATTAAGGAGTCTACTGCGACAAGCTTAATGGATTAAGCACTTAAGTTATCATTACATAAATCTTCCAAAGATTATGCTCTACTATTTGCTTAACTTCGGGCTTAGGCTTAATATGTTATTTTATCAAATAAAGTAACTTATTAGTTTCCAGGACCATCCTGAAACTTTATTCCCAATTTGAAAATTATAGTCGTTTAAATACATTTTCACCCAGGATTATGTTTTAAAAACTAATCTTTCAATTATCTTGATTCTAATAGTCCAACTATTTAATCAACGATTTGTGGTACTATGTATTATATTGATTATTATAGTCCAACTATATAATCAAATATAATTTAAATTAATTAACCTCAATTACATTGATTACTATAATCCAATTATAAAATCAACTGTAAATTGAAATTAATTAATTCAAATATATTGATTATTATAATCCAATTATATAATCAACTATAATACAGTCCAACTGCTTTTAAAAAACAACAATTTAAATATTAGTCCAACTAACATTTAATTGATATGACGAAATATTTGTTTTAGCGCGTATGGCGAGTAATTGAACGAATATTGCGAATTCAATTCTTGCATCCCACTATTTTTCGGCGACCCTCTAACCCTCTGTCGAGTACTCGGAAAACCGCATTTCCTAGTGGGCTAGGATCCCGTTAAATATCACACAATCTTGACTTTGGCCAACAAATTGTATGATAATTAACTAGGTAGATCTCTAAGATCAATTGGATCCAATCCAATTCCTAGATCCGGTAGGGGGACATCCAAGTCCGAAACATATATCTTATATATGCCAATACATCCAATGTATTACCTAACCTTTTTCCTCTAAATCAACCAAGCCTTGGCTTTGGCACAACAAACTTAGTGATCCCAGTTAAGCGCGACCCATTGACCATGGAAAGTTCGTATTCAATGTCGATGGAGAGAAGTGGTCTTGACTTTGGCCAACAAACCACAACTTGGACAAGACACTGATATGGAACAAAGCCTTCGTGATTCAAACACATCATCGACGGACAAAGGCCTTGACTTTGGCCAACATGCCATGCAGTCTCGGATCAGAGTGAGAATCACTCAATAGAAGGAAAGACGCTTAATGTTTGTTAGAGGTTTTTCGCGTGCAAATTGGCAACCATTTATTATCTTTGTTAAGGTCTCATCATCATACACCCTTAAGCATGCATTCTAAATACAATAAAGTGCATATGAAAAATAATAATGATATGCGGATGGATACTTTACACATTGATCCTAGATCAAATCTCTCACTTTCTCTCTCCAGCTAGCAATGTATTTACTTCTACCCATTACACTACACTTCTAAAGAACCTCATTTACATTGAGGGGAATAGGTGAGAAGAGAATACAAGGAAGAATAAGGGATATAAGGCTGGACACGCAGGTCCAATTAATAAATCAAATTTATTACAATTTCCAAAATTTCCCCACCCATCTAATATCCATCCGATATACATTATTCATGCATCGCAACCATGTATTCACACAAGCATGTTATCAATCAATCTAATCAAATTAATTAATCTGATAATTAGTGATCATCCAATGTTCAAACAACAATTTGATTTTGCTCGAGTCAAACTCGTTTTACGAATAAGTACTTAAAGTATGAATTCTCGAATTAAATTAAATTACATAATTAAATCCAATTCAATTGTATTTTATCTAATCACTATTTAATTCTAATTCACTATTAATTCCAAATTAAATATTACACTTTATAAAATAAACCTTTACGACTTAAATTCCGAATTTAATCGTTACGGGTCTCTAAGCCCGATTAATATCCAATATTAATTAATTAAAGTCCAATGGGCTTTAATTAATTTCTTAAGGCGTGGACTTTTGGTCAACTCGGGTCAAACTGAATAACCAAAATCCAATCCGGGAGTTACCCCATAAGCCCAGAAATCAATTTAGGCCCATTAGGCCCAATTAAACTTTAAAGGTTCATTAAGTCGCATTTGGGCCTTTTGGATGCGGTTTTGGGCCTAATTGGATCCAACCAATTTCGCCTAAACCCAACTTTGTACTCACAAAGCCCAATAAGCCCAATAACAACTTTAAAATGTCCAAATCCAATTTAAGCCCAATTAATTAAAATATAAAATTCCAAATTTCACATTCTAATTAACCAAAGTGTATAGCATTATTAATTACCCAAATCAATATTTCCAAAACACCAAATTTGTACAATTAATCATGCTTATCAATCATAAAACATGTCCAACACATTTTGATCAAAATCAAACCCAATTAACATGCATATATGTCTCGGCCAAGGAGGATTTTCATGTCCAATTTTATATCACATCCAATTGAATCCAAATTAACATTAAATCAACATCCCAAATTGTTTTCAAGTCATCCAATGAATCAAAAAACAAAAAATCCAAGACAATTTAGGGTTCTTCATTTTCGGCCATCACACCAAAATTGGAGAAAATTGTTCCAAAACACTTTTTCATCAAATTGATCCAATCAATCATCAATTCAACAACATTTAAGCATACTAATTCATCCAATTTCATTAAATCATGCCCAAATTCGTTTTGCCCAATTTTAACCCTAAAATCAATTTCATGCTTTCAAAGGCTCAAGATACCATTGTTGCTTTCCTCTAAGGGTCCCAAGATCATTTATCAAGCATGAAACAAGTGTAAAAACAATCATAGGAGGTGCGGAAAAACTCACATTGATCGGTTGAGATGCTACGATGACCAAAACGAACTGCCCTCTCCAAGCTCGGCAGTGGGCTGCGCAAAGGGTGGACTACACGGTGTGGGTGGCTTTCCTCCATCTTGTATTCGGCCATGTGAGGTACTCCAAGCAAGCTCCAAGCTTGTGTTGAACTTCCATGCTCACGCATACACTGCCCTAACACCTTGGTATGCCTCCTAGAGTGTGCTAGCACTTAGATCTTGCAACAAAATCATCATCTTGCTTCCTCACTGTCACGGTTTGTGAACCAGAAAATGGAGAAGAAGATTCGGTCCAAGACCGAGAGAGAAGAATGAGTTTTTGGCTCCAAAATGGTGAAGACCGAAAAAGGAGAGAGAGGGAAATAAAAAATGTAAAAGAGGTTTTATAATTTCCAAAATTATTAAAACCATTTACCACTTTTAATTTAAAAAAGCAGGCATTAAATGCTTTCTTTCATCTCACATCAACTCACATCAATCAATCAAATGTCACATCACTCAAAGTGACATGTGATTTGACGCTTGATGTGACTTGCGATTTGACGCTCGATTTGACTTGCGTGCCGCACTCGAATTCGAAATGCGAATGCGCTCGCAAATAATCCTGGGCACGGGTTCGCTAATTCCAAATTAACGAATTTTCCGTTGCGTCGTAATTAAACGATTACGCTTAGCGAAATCACTATTCACGTCGTTAACGAATTAATTCTAAATTAATTCGTTCGCCCGAATTAAAATCTAATTTTAATTCCCCGTCGAAATCCAATTTCGTATAATATATCAAATATATTATTTTATTGATTAATTCCAAATTAATCGTTCTCTCTCTTTAATTGATATTTTATCCCAGATAAAATATCTCTGTAATTAATCCCAGATTAATTTTCTCTCTCATTGAATTAATCCCAGATTAATTAAAGTACGAGTCATACGTCATCGGTGAATCTTCGGGAAGTGACCCATGAGATCTCCGGATATGTTGGCAGTAAATTCGGGTCGTCGGACTATCCGAACACGTAAGTACCTCGTACTACGTTTGTACCGATTTATAAGACAAGGTTGGCTTCTAGCAAAGCGCCATGCCTACCCAATTCTCCAGAAACATGCTTACAGGAATAAGCGATCTATATCAGGCGTAGTATACGTGGTATTGCGTATTTCGATCAATTATCGGATGATCACGTGCTAGGCCTGGGGCTGGAATTATGTCTGCCCCGTATAAAGCACATGTCGGATGTCTGGTAACTAGTCTCTATAATCGGATAAACATGACCTTGTCATTTTATCCCGATGACTGCAGTACTTAAGAGAACCAGTACCGTATCCTACGTGACCATCATCTCCATATGACTGGAGTGACACTTTCGTCTTGACATCACACCCAACACACTACGATTCTCAATATACCCAGCATTGGCGTACACATAACCGGTTAAAGCCCTGGACGACCTCAACCAAAGTATATTGATTGTCGCAAGTATTAGCGGTGCAAGTCTCGGGTTAAGACCAAATACACATACCCTGATTTCGGACTTCCATAGACACATAGTCATACTACCAATGGAAATTCTGAGGGGGTCTATCTAGAGCGAAGCTGTTTCCCATACCATCGGTGAAACACAACCTCCTATTACACTTGCATGAGTATCCTATACCCAAATATATGAGAACTATGTCGTTGTGCCCTCACAACGCGCACAAGTGTAATACTAGTCTTTTACGTATTTATCGATGTCCAATCTCGATAATACTCTGACTAGGGATATTTAATGATTTATCCTTCGTGGACTGATACTGTCTCATATCATTCTCCGTCCAGGAACAAATAATAGGGACCTCTCATCATTTATACATCTAGGTGATCTAATCACAAATGATAAGAGTGCAATCTCCTTTGTCACATAGTTAATTTGTACAACAACACCATGATCTGTATAAATAGTGACGCTATGGGTCAAAATTGTCCAACAGATGTATGATCGAACGAATCAGATGAATTAGTCGAAGTACATACTTGGATCATTGATGACACCGTAATTCTTTAGCCTGTGTTGTAGCCTAGCTCAGCTGCTAACAAAACTATATCTAATCCAATTAGGATTATATAAATCCAAAATGCTTCTATTACTGCCTCAGCTGCAGCAATGTTCCGCTTTTATTATTTATTCGGCAACAGTATCTTGCTTGGAAGATTTCCAGCTCACTGTTCCGTTATTCAAACTAAATATGTACCCTTATTGTGACTTAAGTCGTCTTTGTCGGTTTGGAAACTTGCAGCGGTGAACCCAGTCACTTCAAGTTCTCATTTCCCCATATACTCAGAAAGCATCCTTGGTTCATCTAAGATACTCAAGGATGTTCTTAACATCAATCCAGTGACCATCACCTGGATTGGCCTGATTGCGTCTATATATGCTCAAAGCATATGAGACATCAGGTCACGTACATATCAAAACGTATGAACACTGAGAGGGTGTTAGCAGCTTTCTAGATCTATCCCAGTAGATCTTTATTCCTAGAATAAAGCCTGCTTCTCCCAGGTATTCCATGGAGAATTTTTCATGAAAGCCAAGTTTTTACCGATTTTATTATGGGAATGTTATTGCTAAGAAGCAATACATCATAAACGTATATGACAATCATTGTCAGTGCGCTCCCACTAACCTTCTTATATACACAAGAATCATCTTCGTTTTGAATTAAATCATATACCATTATGATTACATCAAAACGCTGGTTCCAATAACGTAATGCTTGCTTCAATCCATGAATGGATCGGTTTAACTTGTAACCTTGTTTGCATGTTTTGGCCTGACAAAATCATCAGGATGTATATAAACATCCTCCAAAGGGTTTCCATTTAAGGAAAGGGATTTTGACGTCCATGTGCCATATTTCATAAATGAAATACGCAGCATTAGCAAGCATTATCTAAATGGATTTAATCATGGCAACATGTGAAAAAAATTCCGTCGTTGATGATACCCTTTCTGTACAAGCCTAGCTGTGTACATTTATATGTTACCATCCATGTACGTCTTCCTTTAAGACTTATTCAGTAACAATAGGCAATATGCCTTCTGGTACATCAACCAGTGTCCAAACTTAGTTGGTATACACGGATTCCATTTCGGACTTCATGGCATTTTTCCATAAAAGGAGTCGATACCTTGTATCACTTCCTCATACGTAGCCGGTTCATCTTCCTCAATAAGATTGACATCTTCATGAGGTGAGATCAGAAACCCATACCTCCCAGGTTGTTTTCTGACTCTCTCTGACCTACGCGGTTCTTGTGTATTCGAAGATTATGGTACAGTTTCATCCCTGATGAACTGTTTATGTACCGTAAATGAGTCGGTGTCTGGAACAGTATTACTCAGATTTTCATCGAGTTTTACTTTCTTCCCACTTACCACTGGATATAGGAATTCCTCTTAGGAAAACCGCATGGAGAGCAACAATTACATTGTTCTCTTGTAAGTTGTATAGGTATTATACTTTGGTTTCCCTAGGACAACCTACAAATAGGCATTTATCCGATTTGGGTTCTAGTTTGGTATCATCCAAACATATGCCCAGCATTCCCAACTCTTCATGAATTAGAAACACGGTTTCTTTCCTGTTCATATCTAATATGAAGTCTGTCTAACAGATTTTCATGGAACCTTATTCAAAATAAGTATTGCACTATTTAATGTGTATCCCTATAAGGAAATTGGTAGCTCAGAGTGACTCATTATTAACCTTACCATGTCCAACAAAGTTTGGTTTCTCTGTTCGGACACACCGTCAAATTGAGGTGTCCCAGGAGGAGTCCACTGTGAAAGAATATCATACTCTTTCAAGTAATCTTGAAACTCAGATGTCTAAGTATTTTACACTATGGTCCGACCGTAATGTTTTTAATACTTTTACCAGTCTTTTTTTCTACTTCGTGTCGAAACTCTTTGAATTACTCAAAAGTTTCTGACTTGTGTTTTATAAGATACACATAACCATAACGCGATGCCACATCCGTAAAGGTTACGAAGTATTTATATCCACCTTCTAGCCTAGCTAGACATGGACCCACTTACGTCACAATGAACGAGGGCTAACAGATCAGTGGCACTTACACTTTTACCAAGTAAAAGAAGTTTTAGGCATTTTGCCTAATAAACTAGATTCGTAGACATCATTTGAATTAGAATCAAATCCGTCCTAATATCCACTCTTCGAAAGTGTGGATATACGAGTCTTGTTTAATGTGTCCCAGACAATAATGCCACTTTTAACTCTCAACAGATTTATAAAGTTTGAGCTTTTGTTTGTCATATTATATGTTTGATATTCATTTATATTCTAAATATAAATACTGTTATTCACATCTAATGTGATTATCTCAATATCATCTTTATAAACAAAACACTTAGTGTTCTAGAATATAAAGGTATACCCGCAACAGGTTAAACTAGATACAAAGATAATGTTCCTAGTCAAACTAGATACAATATATCAGTCTCCTAATTTAAGTACATGCCCAAAAAGGCATTTCCAAAACTTAGGTTTCTACGGTTAAAATAGCGACTCTCGTCTCGTTTCTGACTCGCAGGTCGATCTCAACTTAAGCCAGTCTCCTACTAATCAGCAGATCTCGCACATCAGTACATATATATGTACCACATTCAGTATCAAAAATCCAATTTTTTTTTTTAAAACTAGCAGTGGATATGTTTATGACAAACATACCTGAAGTCGGAGCCTTGCCCGTCTTCATTTCCTTCATGTCTTTATTTGTCCACACGACAATCACGCTTCCAGTGACCCCATTTGCCACAGTTTAGGCAGACATCTTGGGATATGTCCTTTGTCTTCCCAGAAGACAGTGACAATTTAGCCTTGCCATTTTCTTCACACCCCCAGAAGCCTTCGGCCAAGCCTTGGCCTTCTGGGATGTCAAAGTAAGATGCGCCTTGTGCTTCTTGGCCTTTTGTTAGCTCTGGATCTGTCTCATTGAGCATAGCCATTAACTCTCCAAGAGTTTTCTATTGCAATTAATACTTCTAAGATCTAAGAATAGATCTATGAAGATCTTTCAATTTCAATATCATACTATAAGGATCTAATCCTTAGTTCTGACAAAGAAATTAAGGAATCATTGTGGCAAGCATAACAGATTGAGCACTAAAGTTATCATCACCATGAGTCTTCCAAATCTCATGCTCCACTATTTTCTCAACTCCGGGCTCAGGCCCGAGATGTCACTCTATCAAATAAAGTAACTTCTTGGCTCCCATGACTATCCTGAGGTTCTATTCCCAATTTGAAAATTGAAGCCGCTTAAAGACATTTTCACCTAGGATTATGTTTTAAACACTAATCTTTCAGTTATCTTGAGTCCAATAGTCCAACTATCCAATCAACAATTTCGGATACAATCGAATATAATGATTACTATAGTCTAACTATATAATCAACTACTATTTGATTAGTTAAATTCAAATATATTGATTACTATAATCCAATTTATATAATCAACTATAAATGAAGTAGTTTGAATACAATACAATTGTATAATTAAAACAACAATTGAATATTAGTCCAACTAATATATATAAATATTTTAATGACGAAAAAAATGAAATGAGCGTGTGTTGGCAAGTAGTTAAACGAAATTATAAATTTAATACTTGCCTCCCACTATTTTTCGACGAGCCTCTAACCCTCTGTGGAGTACTCGGGAAACCTAGTTTCCTAGTGGGCTAGGATCCCGTTAAATAACACACAACCTTGACTTTGTCCAACAAATTGTATGAAACTTAACTAGGTAGATCTCTAAGATCAATTGGATCTCATCCAATTCCTAGATCCAGTAGGTGGACATCCAAGTCCGAAACATATATCCAATATATGAAAATATATCCAATATATTCCCTAACCGTTTTCCTCTGAATCAACTAAGCCTTGGCTTTGGCTCAACAAGCTTAATGAAACCAGTTAAGCGTGACCCATTGACAGTGGGAAAGCTTCGTAATCGAGGCCGATGAACAAGAAGTGACCTTGACTTTGGCTAACAAATCACAACTTGCCCAAGGCGTACGATATGGAACAAAGCCTTCATGATTCAAACACATCCGCGATGGACAAAGGTCTTGACTTTGGCCAACAAACCAGTGCCAATCTTGGATCTTGAGAGAAAATCACTCAATGGAAGGAAAAACGCTTAATATTTGATTGAAGGTTTTTTGCGTAAATTGGCAACCAATTTATTATCTTTGATTAGGTCTCATCATACACCCTTAAGCATGCATTCTAAAAGCATAATAAGGCGCGATAAATAAAATAATAATGATTTGCATATGGATATCTCACAAATTATTCCTAGAAAAAATCACTCACTTTCCTCTCCCTGACTAGCACTATTCTAACTTCTACCCAATTACATAATACATTAAAGAAACCTCATTAACATTGAGTGGAATTGGTGAGAAGAGAATTACAAAGAGTCAAGAGATAAAGGCTGGACACGCAGGTCCAATTTAATAAATTCTAAATTTATTACAACAATTTCCAAAATTGCCCTCACCCATCTAATATCCATCCGATATACATTATTCATACATACATCCAAGTATTCACACAAAGCATGTTATCAATCAATCTAATCCAATTAATTAATCTTTGATTAGTGACCATCCAATGTTCAAACAACGATTTGATTTGCGCGAGTCCAACTCGTTTAAGAATAAATACTCAAAGTAAGTATTCTTGAATTATATCGAACTACAATTTTAAATCCAAATTAATTTGTATTCAATACTAATTCTTATTTAATTCCAAATTAAATAATTACACTTTTAATGTGCCTTTACGACTTAGATTCTAAATCTAATCTTAATGGGTCTCAAAGGTTCAATTAACATCTAATGTCAATTTAATTAAAGTCCAATGGGCTTTTAATTAATTCATAAGGCATGGGCTTTGGCCAATATTGGTCAAACCCAAATGCCAAGGCCCAATAAAGGAATCACCATATTTGCCATAAAATTAATTTCGGCCCATTAGGCCCAATTAAATTTAAAAGGCCCATTTATTATATTTGAACTTTATGGAATGATATTAGGCCCAATTTGGATCCAATCCAATTGTCCTAAACCAACTTGGCCCAACCAAGCCCGGCCCAAATACAATAATTTTAGCCCAATTCCAAATTTAAGCCCAATTAATTAAATTCCAATATTCCAAATATCACAATTTATTTAATTAAAGTGTATACCCATAATTAATTAATTATTTAAATTAACATTTCCAAAACACCAATTTAATTAATTAATCATGCTTAATCTTTTTCAATACATGTCCAACATTATTGAAGCAAAATCAAACTCCAACATGCTTCCAAGGCTCACGACAATCATAGGATTTATTCATCAATTTTGATTTCAATCCAATTAAATCACAAATCAATTTATCCATGCATTTTAAACACATCCAATGGTCTAAAAAATCAAAATCACCATGAGCTACAAAGGGTCCTCATATTCGCCCAAGCATATGGAATTAGGGGAAAATTTATCCAATTTATTTTCTCAATTCCTAAAATGCAAAAATCTAATTTAACATCATTCAAGCTCAACCAAACCATCAATTTGAAAAAATCATGCTCAAATCACAAAAATCCCAAGTTCAAGTTTATGAACCCTAAAATATTTCATGCTTAAAATTGGCTCTGATACCATTGTAGGTTCTCCTAGAATATGCCAAGAATCTATTAAGCATAAAATTGTGTGAATTAACAAAGTAAGTTGTGGAAAAAATACTCACTTTGATCGGCTATAGGATGTAGAGATAACAAAAATTTTCCAACCTTTGTGTAGTGCTCCAAGCTCTCCTTTGTTTGTATGTTGAGCTCCAAGCTTTGATTCTTGAATTCCAAACTCAAGGGAATGGTTTCCCTAACACCTTTGTGTGACTCCTTAGATATGCTAGCATGCAAGATTTTGAAACAAAATCATCACACATGAACCCTAGGTTCACGCCAAAATGGAGAGAAGAAAGGGAAGTAGAATCGGCAATGGCAAGATGGGAGGGAAGTGTTTCACGCCCAAATTGTCAAGTTTGAGAGAAAAATGAGTAAGTAATGTGTTTTTGATTTTCCAAAAATCAATATTACAAAATATCCAAAGTTGGTAAATGTCATACCAAATCAAATAAAGTAAAGCTTGTGTAAGAAACAAGCTTCCACCAACCACCAACTTCCATCAACCAAAAGGTAAACAAAGTTGACTAGTGATGTGACTTGTGTGCCCCAATTTAAATTCAAAATCCGAGTGGGCCAGCTAAACACATTTTGGGATCGGGTTCGTTAATTCCGAATTAATGAATTTTCTGTTGCGACTTAATTAAATCAAATTTAATTAAATAATAATGCCTCGTAAAATTATTACGAAAGTCGCTTGTGAATTAATTCTAAATTAATTCTTTCGCCCGAATTAAAATCCAATTTTAATTCCGTTATGAAATCTAATTTCATTTAATATATCGAATATATTATTTAATCGATTAATTCCAAATTAATCGTTCTCTCTCTTCTATTCGAATTTTATCCCAAATAAATTCTTTCCGTAATTAATCCTAGATTAATTTTCTCTCTCTCATAATTAATCCCAGATTAATTATGTTCGAGTCATACGTCATCGGTGAATCTTCGGGAAGCGACCCATGAGATCCCTGGATATGTTGGCAGTAAATCTGGTCGTCGGACTATCCGAACACGTGCGTACCCGGTACCACGTTCCTACCGATTTACAAGACATGGTTGGCTTCTAGCAAAGTGTCGTGTCTACCCAATTCTCCAGAAATATTCTTTAAGGAATATATATAATCTATAACAGGCGTAGTATACATAGTATTGCGTATTCTCCAGAAATATTCTCCAGAAATATTCTATAAGGAATATATATAATCTATAACAGGCGTATTATACATAGTATTGCGTATTGCGATCCAGTATCGATATCACATGCTAGGCCTAGGGCTGGAATTGTGTCTGCCCCGTACGAAGCATATATCGGATCCCTGGTAACTAGTCTCTATAATCGGATAATCATGACCTAGTCATATTATCCCGATGATTGCAGTACATAAGAGTACCAGTTCCGTATCATACGTGATCATCATCTCCATATGACTGAAGTGATACTTCCATCTTGACATCACACCCAATACACTACAATTCTTAGTATACTCAGAAGAGGCGTACATATAACCTGTTAAAGCCTCGGACGACCAAAACCAAAGTATATTGATTGTCGCAAGTATTAGCGATGCAAGTCTCAGGTTAAGACCAAATACATCTACCCTGATTCGGATTCCCATAGACACATAGTAATACTACCAATGGGATTCCGATGGGTCTATCCAGAGTGAAGCTGTTTCCATACCATCGGTAAACAGAACCTCCTATTACACTTGCATGAATATCCAATACCCAAATATATGAGAACTATGACGTTACGCTTCCATAACACGCACAATTGTAATACTAGTCTATTCCCTATTATCGATGTCCAGTCTCGATAATACTACAACTAGGGATATTTAATGATTAAACCTTAGTGGATTAATATTGTCTCATATCTTATTAATCTAGTACTAATCATATGGACTTTTATCATTTATATATCCCGGTAATCCAATTACAAATGATAAAAGAGCAATTTCATTTGTCACATAGTTAATTTATACAACAATACCATGTTTTGTATAAATAGTGATGCTATGGGTCACAATTGTCCAACATAAATCTGGCACCGCTCGGAACCAGTCGATTCATGAGTCATTCATTCTCCCCTCCTGGTTAGAGTTTGTCAACCACTCTCTTCGCAAAGGATTCAACTCGACCTAGAACATTGACTGACTCTCAAAGTTTAAGAAAGAAAAAGAAGATGAATAATCTAAACGACTCTCCTTTAAAGTGGAAGTTTAAGGCAAAAGAAGGAAAAGAGAATGAGGTATCCCCGAGAAGTATGTGTTATTGATCGAATGGGGAGATTTGATTCATTTTGAATTAAAGAATTAAGCGGCCAACGAGCTATTGGTTAGAGAAGAGTAAGCATCTATCATCTCTGTGGGAATTCTGACTTTTCGTCTACGAAGGAAACGAAGAAATAAATCTCTTCGTTTTTTATTTTTCATATCTGGCCTCGTCTAAAACAAACTCTTTGGCCCAAAAGAGTACATATGTATATGTGTGTGTGTATTATTCATGATTTCTAACATAATCAATATTTGATTATTTCTTTTATAGAAAAATATAGGCTTTTCCAAAACTAAATCATTTAATATATAAACTTAAAATTGATTTAAGAAAACATAAATAACTATATATTTTAGAACAACATCAATGTTATAAGCTTATCCAAACATTTGTCGTAATGAACATGACCTTACCAAAAAGTAGATAAAAGAATATGGAAGAAACGTGACTTAATGCTATTGTAATCCTAATGTGATTTTGGCAGAGTTCCGTCTATAATGAAGACTAACATTATACAATTCATCCTCATCAAACATAAAATCATATTTGATTCTTAATATACAAACATCCACAATTCAATTCACATCATTAGCTCAAATCTCGGGCCTATAATAACTTTCCCGTATACATTCTTACTCGATCATATTACTAATTAAGTCCATAATTTAACTTCCAACCATATAGTAACCATTTAAATAGCATAAGCAAGTAAAATTAATTACATTTTAAGGCTAAATACGTTTATGATCCATACAATACGTATAAATAGAATGTAACGATGAATTACATGAAAATCAAGATTCGAAGGTTTGTTTCTACGCGAAAAGGTCAGGACAGCATGAAGGAAGACTCGGGGAAAAGAGTCTGATATTTTATCTGTAACATCACGCTAGAGACAAGATGCTACCGGTAAGAGGCAAGTATAACCCATCTCTATGAGCCACAAATTTAACGATAAACGGACATGACGTGTCCTAAAACTGGGCAACCTAAATCACAGTCTAACACCAAAACGCGTCATGCAAAAGACATCAAACATGCAAGAGGTCCTCAAGATTGCTACTAAGACAAATCGAAAACACATCTCCAATACCCAAGGGCTCCATGCCCACAAATAAACACATAAATTAAAACTTTAATTAACGTATACACTTTAGCGTGCTCAACACGATACACAATACAAATGTAAGAGACTAATTTCTAAAGTGGTAGACTGCAACTCGGGTGATCTATCGCCTCGAGCAAAACATTCCAAAGCTACTACGGCTGACAGATCTGGTTCCCAACCTGTAAAACTAATAAAGTGATTTGGTGTGAGTTATAAAACTCAGTAAATAACTAGGCATGTCAAATGTATACAAGTCAAAAATAAAATAATATTTATCAAACATATTCAAATATCTTACATATATGCATACATGTACAACTTCAGAAAGCTTAATTTATATTGATCCTCAGATCTCTCACTTACCCATCATATATGCTTTTGCCCATCATATATGGATCCCTAACAGTGGATTGATACTTCACGAAAACTCAAATCGGATCCCAATTCCATCGTAATATAGGCAAAATCATGAAATACATCAATTACTTTTGTAGTTTTGAATTGTTAGTATCTGAATCAATCAAAATGCTGGGACAAGGAAACCAATATCATCCAAGGCCGAATTTGGAACACTTGATGTGAGCAGGTCATATATTAATTTGGAAAGCCCAACTTGCATCATCACCCAAAGCTAAGGAATATTGCTTACCAATTACAATGAAAATGAGGGCAACATAATGGTAGTTGAAAGATGGCAAAATGCAGATCGGATGCTAGTATTATTTGTGTGGATTATAAATACTTGGATCCATAAAAAATCTAGAAATCATTAAAATTATATTTTATTTATTTTTCCATATTCGGATCCAAGCGAATTATTGAAATATAAATTTGAATTAGTATTTTTATTAATATCCAAAATCCAATTAATCTTGGGAACCCCAGATGGCACGGCCTTCTCTCCCTTTGCTGCCGCTGAGTATAACACAAGTTAGATGGCTATAGTGTGCAAGATAAATGATCAAATAAATATTTCATATTTACGTGTATTAATATTGTTTGAAATCCCGCCGCCAAACCACCCGATCCGAGTTTAAGCGGAGTAGGTAAAATCCTCGATAGTTTCTGGCTCTTACAAGAAATTCACCTCATGTATTTGAACTCAGAACCTGATAATCAGATCCAAGACATATTTCACAGACATTTACGTGTAGTTATTATTTAAAATATATCCAAAAGTTGTTCACAAGAAATTCAGCATGGGCTGTACTATGACGGAATTTATCCAAGTAGATTTTGATTAATTTCTTTTCCAAGATTAGTTGATGACGCATATGGATGGGATAGTAAAATAAGGATTGAGATTCAAATCCACATTAAATCTTTCATATTCAGATCTCTAAAAAAATATACTGTTGTGAATTTTATTTAAGTGATATTAATTTAACATCTAAAATAATATTTACAATTTAGAATCCGTCTAGAATAATCTAAATATAAATACAAGAATATGATAAATCATAAATCATAAATCATAAATCATAAATCATAAATCATAAATAAAAATATATATATTTATTTTTTATTATATTATTTTAGGATACGGATATCCGGATTCAATTGAATCTTGATCCGAATATTATTGACATCCCTCCCTACTTATGACGTGGGCTTCAATAAGGCACACCATAATTTTGGATATGATATAAAGGATTATATTATACATGATTTATATTTAATTTTTATTTTAAACTAATTATTAGTAACAACAAAATAATAAAGTTTTTAAAAATAAATATTAAGAAATAAAAAACTTAAATATTAAAAGAATAATAATAATTGCAAAATAAATACTTTCATGAAGAAATAAAAGAAATCATATCATTTTGTATAGTTAAAAATATTTTAAGAAATAAAACAAGAAATAAATAATTTTTAAAAAATAAAAATAAATATTATAAATAAATATTTAGAAAATAAGAAAAACTAAAACTACTTTTGATATAAATTTTACAAAATATTTTTTTGAAGTAAATATTACAAAATAAATAATTATAAATAATTTTTAAAATGAATATTATTAAGAAATCTAAAAGAAATATTATAATTAAAATGAATTAATTATTTTACTTATTAAAAAATAAAAAATTAATTAATTATATACATATTAAAAATTAAATAAACATAAAACATTAATGAAGGTAATATTGGAACTTCATGTTTTCATTAGGAGGAGAATTCAGATTCCCCACCTTATGGCGATTTTCACTGTTTGAGGGAAATTGAATTCTCATTAAATTCAAATTCCTTCCCCACTTTTATAACCAAATAATGAAAATGAGAAAAAAAATATTGAATTCATTTACTCTCTCATTTCTTTTCATCCAAAAGAACATGACCTCAGAATTTTTTATCATTTGTCATGGGTAAAAAAAAACACGTGATAAATAACATCTGAGATTATCCTTCTAAGATATCACGAGCTCTACCTCTGCTAGAAAAGACGTGTGATATGAATGAAAGACACAAACTAGGGTTGGCGAATGGGCCGAACTTTGAAAAATCCAATCGTATTTTTTTTATTTAAGTTCATGTATGGAAAAAACACTAATGGTGTGTTTGCTTAAGAGAAATGAGAATGGAGGAATGAAAATCATTTCCAATAAAATTGTTTACTTACTAAAATTGAATAAAAATGGGAATGAGAATGAGAGTGGAGCCCACATATTTGGAATGGAGAATGAGAATCATATTCCCACCACCCCATGGGAATAGGATTCTCATTCCCATTATTGATGAGAAATTACAATATTACCCATAAGATAATTAATTAATATTAATTTATAAATAATAAATAAAACGTATTAATAATTAATAATTCATCAATAATTAATAAATAATAAATAAAATTTATTAATCTATAATTAATAATAAAATAATATTTAATATTTTAATAAAAGAATAATTAAATATTGAGTAATTTAATACATTAATAATTAATTCATAAAGTAATACTTAATTAATAATTAATTTATAAATAACAAATAAAATTAATAATAATTAATAATAAAATAATATTTAACATTTTAATAAAATAATAATTTAATAAAAAAATAATTTAATATTTAGTAATTTAATACTTAATAATTAATTAATAAAGTAATAATTAATTAATACTTAAATAATAAATAAAATTTATTAATCTATAATTAATAATAAAATTATATTTAATATTTTACTAAAAGAATAATTAAATATTGAGTAATTTAATACATAAAAAATTAATAATAATTAATATATAATTATAACTAAAGGTATTTTTGTAACTTTTTAAAAATTCATTCTGATTACTGGATAAAGTAAACATATCAATGGTAATACTGCTTCATTTCGATTTTGATTCCTACAGTTAAGTAAATAACTTATTCTGATTTCGATTTACTATTCTCATTCCAGCTCATTCTGATTCTATTTCATTCTGATTTCATCGCATTCCGATTATGAGTACATAAACGCACAATAAGAATATTAATTCAAAATTTAATAAATTAAAATTTTCTAATATCATGAAAATATAAATAAATAACTCTAAAATTTAGAAATTGGCTTTTAAAAGTTCGATCCATTTCTTAATCGTATCACTAGACCCGGCCGGCGGTTCGGTTCCGGTTCGAAACAGAACCGAATCGGCCGATTTCCGGTTCCACAAGTGTGGAACCGGAACCGAACCGGTTAAATCCGATTCGGTTTCGGTTCCACACTTAAGTGAAACCGGAACACCGAACCGAACCGGAACCGAACGGTTCGGTTTAGAGAATTTTTTTTTTTTTGAAAATTAATTAAAATAAATGAGATTAATTTTATAAATAAAAAAAATTATTACATTGAAGAGCTTGAGCTTAAATTTTTAAAAATTTAAGTTGCCTACGTTTCCTCAAAGGGTGAGAGGAATCAAAGCTCATGTAGTTCCATTACAAGTTTTAGACATATCCCCTTTGTAAATTATAATTTTACAATTATCAATCATCATTATCAGTTGATCCTTCGGCTCCGGTTTCGTTTGCACTTGTTGCAGAAGCATTATCGAACAAATCTTCAAAATCATCGGGGGCATCTTCTTGTTGTCTCATATCAGCTCGAGTCCAATCATCCACACAAGCTGTTGCTTCTAGAGTGCTTGGATGTAATGAAGATCGTCTAGCTTCCAATATATTACCTCCCAAGCTGAAGGCTTGCTCAACCGCAACGGTGGAAATAGGTGCTGCCAAGATCTCTTTATCAATAATAGATAAAACATGATATATATTTTGATGCTGGTTCCACCATTCAAGGATTTTAAAATTTTTACTCTGCATAAACTTTCATTAGAAAACTCAAAATTTGTAGATAAATAATTATCTAATTCAAGGTTATTAGTTGTCGTATCCCTAGATTTTTTATTTCGTTGCAATAACCAACGATCCCCTACGCTAAGTCTTGTTTGAATTACCGGTTCGCTACTACTAGATTGACCTAATGTTCCTAAGTTATATCTTACAATATAATCATTAAATAAAATAATTAATGTTGGACAAAATGACCCAAAGCGTCACTATTTGCACAGATCATTGTGTTGTTGTAGCAAATTAACTATGTGACAAGGAAATTGCACTCTCATCATTTGTGATTAGATCACCATAGATATATAAATGAAGAGAGGTCCCTGTGATTAGTTCCTGGACTGAGAATGATATGAGACAGTATCAGTCCCCGAAGGATTAATCATTAAATATCCCTAGCCGGAGTATTATCGAGACAGGACATCGATAATGCGGAATAGGCTAGTATTGCACTTGTGCGAGTTGTGAGGGCACAACGGCATAGTTCTCATATATTTAAGTATTGGATACTTATGCAAGTGCGATAGGAGGTCGTGTTTCACCGATGGTACGGGAAACAGCTTCGCTCTGGATAGACCCCTCGGAATCCCATTGGTATTATGACTATGTGTCTATGGGAGGCCGAAATCAGGATAGGTGTGTATGGTCTTAACCTGAGACTTACATCGCTAATACTTACGATAATCGATAGACTTTGGTCTTGGTGGTACAGGGCTTTAACCGGTTCTGCGTACACCACTTCTGGGTTTATCAGAGAGTCGTAGTGTATTGGGTGTGATGTCAAGACGGAAGTATCACTTCAGTCATAGTGGAGATGATGTCACGCAGGATACGGTACTAGTGCTCTTGAGTGTTGCGCAACCAATCAGGATATTGTGACTAGGTCATGAATATCCGATTATAGAGACTGTGTTACCAGACATCCGACATGTGCTTCGGACGGGGCAGACACTTATCCAGCCCCAGCCCTAGCACGTGACTATCCGATACTGGGCCGATATACACAATACTACGGTATACTACGCTTGATATAGATCCTTATTCCTGTAAGAATATGTCCGGAGAATTGGGTAGACTTGGTGCTTTGCTAGAAGCCAACCTTGTCTAGTAAATCGGTAAAACGTAGTACTTGGTACTTACGTGTTCGGATAGTCCGACGACCGATTTGACTGCCAACATATCCGGGGATCTCATGGGTCGCTTCCCAAAGATTCACCGATGACGTATGACTCGCACTTTTATTAATCTGGGATTAACATGATGAGAGAGAAAATTAATCTGGGATTAATTACAGAGATATTTTATCTGGGATAAAATATCAATTTAAAGAGAGAGAATGATTAATTTGGAATTAATCGATTAATTAATATTTGATATATTAAACGAAATTGGATTTCGACGCGGAATTAAAATTAGATTTTAATTCGGGCGAGCGAATTAATTTAGAATTAATTCGTTAGCGACGTGAATAGTGATTTCGCTAGGCGTAATCATTTAATTACGACGCGACGGAAAATTCGTTAATTTAGAATTAGCGAATCCGAGCCCGAGATTATTTGCGAGCGCATTCGTATTTCGAATTCGAGCGCGGCTCGTCAAATCAAGCGTCAAATCATTAGTCGCATCAAGCGTCAAATCACTTGTCACTTTGAGTGATGTGACTTGACAACTTGATTGAGTTGACTTGAGTGATGTGATGAGTGATGTGTGTGGTTGGCAATTAAAGCCAAATGTGTGTGAAATGAAATGTAAAATTCGAATTTCATGTGTATTAGATACACATCACACACACAAAACCGAGACACACTTTTCCCTCCTCTCTCTCTTCTTCTTCTTCTTCCTCTCTTCACGCCATTTCTGGTTTTTGTGAGGCAGTGAACTGCCGAAAATAACAAAGGAAATGGAAGGGAAGCAAGTGTGTTTTGTGGCAAAACAAGAGTGCTAGCACACTCCGGGATCATGCCAAGGTGATAAGGGAAGTTTACCCATGAGCCGGGATTCACTACGACGAAGCTTGGAGCTTGTTTTGATGATGAAACCGAATCTGCAGTGAGCTGTGACAGTGGACTGCTCACGCCCAAACCAGTGAAGAAATCAGATTTTGTTGCCCAAATCGTCGTTCAACCGCTCGATGTTAAGTATTCCGCACTTCCGTCGTTGTATTCACTTATGATTCATGCTTGAGTTTTGATCTTGGGACCTTTAAAAACTCCAACAATGGCATCAAGAGCTTAGGTTAAAAGCATGAAAAGTTAGGGCTAAAATTTGGGCAAACTTGATTTTGAGCATGATAAATTAAATTGGATGGATTTGTATGCTTAATTATGTTTGAATTGAAGATTGATTAGGTCAATTTGAAAAAAATATGATTGGATCAATTTTTCCCCAAATTTCCTCCTTGGCCGAAATTGTGATGTCTTTAATATCTTGGGATTTTGATTTTTTGACAATTGGATATGTTGGAAATCATTCGGGATGATGATTTAACGACGATTGCGGAATCAATTGGATTGAATTCGATTCGGACGTAAATCCCCAAATTGCCAAGTATGTCATGAAACTTGAAATTGGGTAAAATGAAATTGAGCATGCAATTATGAAATTGGATGATTAAGTATGCTTAATACATATTTAATTGATGATTGGTTGGATCAATTTGATTAAATATTGTTTGGAACAAATTTCCCCAATTTTGAAAGTATGTCATAAAGCTTGAAATTGGGTAAAATGAAATTGAGCATGCAATTATGAAATTGGATGATTAAGTATGCTTAATACATATTTAATTGATGATTGGTTGGATCAATTTGATTAAATATTGTTTGGAACAAATTTCCCCAATTTTGATGTGTTGGCCGAATAGGAGTATGCCCTAAATCTTGGTAATTTTGTTTCGTTGATCATTGGATGACTTGAAACGATTGAGGATGATGACTTAATGTTAATTTGGATTTAATTGGATTGAATTCGGAATTGACATAAAATTAGTCCACATTACCGAGAGTATTAAAGCGTGTAATGGGTTTGATTTTAATCTTAATGTGTTGGACATGTGATGATGAAAATGAGCATGATTAGTTAGCCTAATTTGTGTTTTAGAAATGTTAATTATGGTGATTAATCATGATATACACTTTAGGTAATTAAATTGCGAAATTGGATTTGTGTAATTTAATTAATTGGGCTAATTTTGGAAATTGAGCTTGAATTGTTGTTATTGGGCTTTGTTGTACAAAGTTTGTTTTAGGCAAAATTGGTTGGATCCAATTGGGCCCAAAACCGCATCCATAAAGCCCAAATACAACATAATGGACCTTTGTAATTTAATTGGGCCTAATGGGCCAAAATTAATTTAAAGGCTTATGGGGTAAATCCCGGATTGGACTTTGGTTGCGGGTTTGACCCGAGTTGACCAAAAGTCCACGCCTTAAGAAATTAATGAAAAGCCCATTGGACTTTAATTAAGTTGACGTTGGACGTTAATCGGGCTTTGAGACCCGTTGCGATTAAATTTGGAATTTAAGTCGAAAAAGGTTTATTATTAAAGTGTGTTATTTAATTTGGAATTAAATAATGAATTAGAATTAAATACAAATTGAATTGGATTTAATTGTGTAGTTTAATTTAATTCGGGAATTCGTACTTTAAGTACTTATTCGCAAAAACGAGTTTGACTCGAACAAAATCAAATCGTTGTTTGAACATTGGATGATCACTAATTATCAATATTAATTAATTGGATTAGATTGATTGATAACATGCTTGAGTGAATACATGGTTGTGATGCATGAATAATGTATATCAGATGGATATTAGATGGGTGGGGCAATTTTAGAAATTGTTGTAATAAATTTGATTTATTAATTTGACCTGCGTGTCCAGCCTTATCACCTCATATTCTTTGTATTCTCTTCTCACCTATTCCCCTCAATGTAAATGAGGTTTCTTTAGAAGTGTAGTGTAACGGGTAGAAGAAATATTTGTGCTAGCGGGAGAGAGAAAGTGAGAGATTTGATCTAGGATCAATGTGTAAAATATCCATCCGCATATCATTATTATTTTATCATATGCGCTTTATTATGTGTTTAGAATGCATGTTTAAGGGTGTATGATGATGAGACCTTAACAAAGATAATAAATTGGTTGCCAATTTGCACGCGAAAAGCCCTCATCAAATATCATGCGTCTTTTCCTTCCATTGAGTGATTCTTGCTCAAGATCCTAGATTGGCATGGGTTGTTGGCCAAAGTCAAGCCCTTGTCCGTCGAAGATGTGTTTGAATCACGAGGCTTTGTTCCATATTGGTGTCTTGTCCAAGTTGTGGTTTGTTGGCCAAAGTCAAGACCACTTCTTGTCCAACGACATTGATTACGAAGCTTCCATGGTCAATGGGTCCACGCTTGACTGGGATCACTAGGTTTGTTGTGCCAAAGCCAAGGCCTAGTTGATTAAGAGGAAATAGGTTAGGGTATATATTGGATATATAGGCATATATATGATATATGTTTAGGACTTGGATGTCCACCTACTGGATCTAGGAATTGGATTGGATCCAATTGATCTTAGAGATCTACCTAGTTAATTATCATACAATTTGTTGGCCAAAGTCAAGATTGTGTAATATTTAACGGGATCCTAGCCCACTAGGAAACACGGTTTCCCGAGTACTCGACAGAGGGTTAGAGGCTCGACGAAAAATAGTGGGAGGGAAGAATTGAATTTGCAATACTCGTTCAATTACTCGCCATACGCGCTCATTTAAATTATTTCGTCGTTATATTAAATGTTAGTTGGACTAATATTTAAATTGTTGTTTTATTTAACAGTTGGGCTGTATTATAGTTGATTATATATAATTGGATTATATTAATCAATATATTTGAATTAATTAATTTCAGTTTACAGTTGATTTTATAATTGGATTATAGTAATCAATGTAATTGAGGTAATTAATTTAGATTATATTTGATTATATAGTTGGACTATTATAATCATTATAATAAATAGTACCACAAATCGTTGATTAAATAGTTGGACTATTAGAATCAAGATATAAATGAAAGATTAGTGTTTAAGACATAATCCTGGGTGAAAATGTATTTAAACGACTTTAATTTTCAAATTGGGAATAAATTTTCAGGATGGTCCTGGAAACTAATTAGTTATTTTATTTGATAAAATAATATTATGCCTAAGTCCGGAATTAAGCAAATAAGTGGAACATGATATTTGGAATATTCATGTAATGATAACTTTAGTGCTTAATCCATAATACTTGTCATATAGACTCCTTAATTTCTTTATCAGAACTAATGATTAGATTCTTAAAGTATGATATTGAAATTGAAGGATATTCAAAGATTAGATCTTGGAAGATAAATGACATATCCCAAAATGTCTGCACAATTGTGGCAAACGGAATCGCGAAGTGTGACTGTCGTTTGGACAAAGCAGACATGAAGGAATTGAAGACGAGCAAGGCTCTGACTTCAAATATGTTTGTCAAAATTATGTTTATTACTAGTATTAAAATTGGATTTTTAGATACTTAATATGGTACATAATAAATATATATATTGATGTTCAGAATCTGCTATGAGCAGGATTAGAGAACTGTTATAATGTAACTAGTTTGACTAGATACATTATCTCTTTATCAGTGTTTAACCCACTGCGGGTGAACCTTTATATTTTAGAACACTACAATGTTTTATTATATAAGGATGATATTGAGATAAACACATTAGATGTGAATAACAGAATTTATATTTTGAATATAAATAAATCTCAAATATATATAATGACAAACAAATAGCTTAAAATGCCATTGATCTATTAGCCCTAGTTCATAATGAAGCAAGTGGGCCCATGTCTAGCTAGGCTAGATATGGATATGAATATTTCGTGACCTATACAGATGTGGCATCGCGTAATGGTTGTGTGTTTCTTTTGAAGAACACAAATCGGAAACTTTTAGAGTTTCGACACGAAATAGACAAACAGATCGGCTATAGTATTATATCGTCACTGTAAGACCGTAATGGAAAATACTTAAGCAATAAGTTTCTTATATACTTGAAAGAGTATAGTATTCTTTCAAATGAGGACTCCTCCCGGAACACGTCAAAGTGACGGTGTGTCCGAACGGATTAACCGAATCATGTTAGACATGATAAGGCTAATCATGAGTCGCTCTGAGCTACCATTTCCTTCAACGGATAAGTTTTAACAGTGCAATAAATTATTTAGAATAAGGTTCCATAATAATCTGTTTGACAGATTACATATTAGATATGAACGGGAAAGAAACCGAGTTTCTCATTCCTGACCATTTGGGATGCTAGGCATATGTTTGGATGATACAAAACTAGAACCCAAATTGGATAAGTGTCAATTATAGGCTATCCTAGGGATACCATAAGTATTGTATTTATACATCTCACATGAGAACAATTAGATTGTTGCTCACCATGCAGTTTTCCTGAGAGGAATACAGACATGCAGTGGTAAGTGGGAGGATAGTAAAACTCGATGAAAATTGGAGTAATACTATTCAAGGCACCTATTCCTAATGGAACATAAATAGTTCATCAAGGATGAATTTATACCATTAATCTTCGAATACACAAGAACCGCGTAGATCGGAGAGAATCAGAAAACAACCTGGGGTATGGGTTTCTGATCTCACCTCATAAAGATGTTAATCTTTTAAGGTATACCAACTGACTACGTATGAGGTAGTGATACAAGGTATCGACTCCCTATTATGACAAAGTGTCATGAGTCCGAAATGGATTCCATGTATATCAACAAGTTTGGATACTAGTTGATGTACCATAAGACATTGTGCCTATTGGTACTTTATAAGTCTTCAAGGAAGACATACATGGAAGGCAACATACCAACGTACTAAGCTAGGCTTGTAAAGAAAAAGGTGGAGTTATCAACATTGTGTTGATTACGACGAAACCTTTTACATGTTGCCATTGTAAATCCATTTGGATAATGCTTGCTAAAGCTGTATATTTCATTTATGAAATATGACAGCTTAACGGAAAATCGCTTTCCTGAAAAGGAAACCTTTCGGAGGATGTTTATAACATCCTGTCGGTTTTGTCGTACCATAACAAGCAAACAAGGTTTGCAGGTTATTCGATCCATGTTTGGATTGAAGCAAGCATAGGTTCTAGGAATTGTCGTTTTGATGTAATCATAATGGAGTATGATTTAATTCAAAACGAAATGATTCTTATGTATATAAAAGGGTTAGTGGGAGTGCACTGACATGAATGTCCTGTAAGATAATGATAATATGTCATTTCTTGGAAATGATATTCCCATAAAATAATCGGTGAAAGCTGGGCTTTCCTGAAAACGACTATAAGTCGCAAACGGTACTATTCAGTTTGAATAACGGTACAGTGAGCTAGAAATCTTCCAAGCAAGATTCTGTTGCCGAATTAAGAACAAATGCGGATTATTGCTGCAGCTGAAGCAACAATAGAAGCCATTTGGATCGATAATAAATCTAATTAGATTAGATATAGTTCGTTAGCAGCTGAGCTAGGCTACAGCGCATGCTAATGAATCAATGGTCTCATCAACGATCCAGATAAATACTTCGACTATTCATATGATTCGTTCGGATCATACATCGTGGCGATGTGATGATCGAATAAATCGCGTCAGACGATAATCATGCAAATCCGCCGACGAAAGCTTTCCTCAGCAATTTGAGCCAAACCGTACATAGTTCAGGTGTGGGACACTTGAGTGACTCGCTACGTGCCAAATGGGAGATTGTTGGACAAAATGACCCATAGCGTCACTATTTGCACAGATCATTGTGTTGTTGTAGCAAATTAACTATGTGACAAGGAAATTGCACTCTCATCATTTGTGATTAGATCACCATAGATATATAAATGAAGAGAGGTCCCTGTGATTAGTTCCTGGACTGAGAATGATATGAGACAGTATCAGTCCCCGAAGGATTAATCATTAAATATCCATAGCCGGAGTATTATCGAGACAGGACATCGATAATGCGGAATAAGCTAGTATTGCACTTGTGCGCGTTGTGAGGGCACAACGGCATAGTTCTCATATATTTAAGTATTGGATACTTATGCAAGTGCGATGGGAGGTCGTGTTTCACCGATGGTACGGGAAACAGCTTCGCTCTGGATAGACCCCTCGGAATCCCATTGGTATTATGACTATGTGTCTATGGGAGGCCGAAATCAGGGTAGGTGTGTATGGTCTTAACCTGAGACTTACATCGCTAATACTTACGATAATCGATAGACTTTGGTCTTGGTGGTACAGGGCTTTAACCGGTTCTGCGTACACCACTTCTGGGTTTATCAGAGAGTCGTAGTGTATTGGGTGTGATGTCAAGACGGAAGTATCACTTCAGTCATAGTGGAGATGATGTCACGCAGGATACGGTACTAGTGCTCTTGAGTGTTGCGCAACCAATCGGGATATTGTGACCAGGTCATGAATATCCGATTATAGAGACTATGTTACCAGACATCCGACATGTGCTTCGGACGGGGCAGACACTTATCCAGCCCCAGCCCTAGCACGTGACTATCCGATACTGGGCCGATATACACAATACTACGGTATACTACGCTTGATATAGATCCTTATTCCTGTAAGAATATGTCCGGAGAATTGGGTATACTTGGTGCTTTGCTAGAAGCCAACCTTGTCTAGTAAATCGGTAAAACGTAGTACTTGGTACTTACGTGTTCGGATAGTCCGACGACCGATTTGACTGCCAACATATCCGGGGATCTCATGGGTCGCTTCCCAAAGATTCACCGATGACGTATGACTCGCACTTTTATTAATCTGGGATTAATATGATGAGAGAGAAAATTAATCTGGGATTAATTACAGAGATATTTTATCTGGGATAAAATATCAATTTAAAGAGAGAGAATGATTAATTTGGAATTAATCGATTAATTAATATATTTGATATATTAAACGAAATTGGATTTCGACGCGGAATTAAAATTAGATTTTAATTCGGGCGAGCGAATTAATTTAGAATTAATTCGTTAGCGACGTGAATAGTGATTTCGCTAGGCGTAATCATTTAATTACGACGCGACGGAAAATTCGTTAATTTAGAATTAGCGAATCCGAGCCCGAGATTATTTGCGAGCGCATTCGTATTTCGAATTCGAGCGCGGCTCGTCAAATCAAGCGTCAAATCATTAGTCGCATCAAGCGTCAAATCACTTGTCACTTTGAGTGATGTGACTTGACAACTTGATTGAGTTGACTTGAGTGATGTGATGAGTGATGTGTGTGGTTGGCAATTAAAGCCAAATGTGTGTGAAATTAAATGTAAAATTCGAATTTCATGTGTATTAGATACACATCACACACACAAAACCGAGACACACTTTTCCCTCCTCTCTCTCTTCTTCTTATTCTTCCTCTCTTCACGCCATTTCTGGTTTTTGTGAGGCAGTGAACTGCCGAAAATAACAAAGGAAATGGAAGGGAAGCAAGTGTGTTTTGTGGCAAAACAAGAGTGCTAGCACACTCCGGGATCATGCCAAGGTGATAAGGGAAGTTTACCCATGAGCCGGGATTCACTACGACGAAGCTTGGAGCTTGTTTTGATGATGAAAACCGAATCTGCAGTGAGCTGTGACAGTGGACTACTCACGCCCAAACCAGTGAAGAAATCAGATTTTGTTGCCCAAATCGTCGCTCAACCGCTCGATGTAAGTATTCCGCACTTCCGTCGTTGTATTCACTTATGATTCATGCTTGAGTTTTGATCTTGGGACCTTTAAAAACTCCAACAATTAAATCACTTCTTAATTTCGTCATTATACTCGTAATATCAACATCATCTAATATTCCTAAATAACCATAGTAAGCTTGTAAACCACCATTCAAACCTTCTAATTTAAATCTAGGATAAAAAACAGCAGCAATAAGATAAAGTAAAGGAATTTCTCTAAAATAATTCAATCATTTTACCTTCATAGCAGTAATGGCTTCGAGCAAAACAATATCATTAGGGTCGTCACTGTCAACATGCTCATCGAGAGTGCCAACAATATTCAAACTCTCAAGAAGAAATAAATGTGATGTAAGATAATAAACACCGCTAAAAACTAAAGTAGCATCATTAAAAACTCTTAAAATATCTAAAAAAATTTCACAAATATCCCATTGACTAGGATAATGTGTGATATTTTGAACATGTTGAGAAAAAAAACTACATAATGCATCTTTGTATTGAAATGCTTGACATAAAAGAAAATAAGTAGAATTCCAACGTGTTGGAACATCTCTTGAAAATTTAATCGGGTTAATACCATTTATTTTACAAAACTTGGTCCATTCTCTCCTAACTTGAGAATATGACCAAATACAGTTAAGTGTCGTTTTAATTGGATCAAGGAAATGTGATAATAATTTTAGTCCGTCTTGCACATATATGTTAAGGACATGACATGTACAACGAATATGAAAAAATCGACCCCCTAAATTTGGTTCACATAAGGATTTTAAATTATGAATGGATGCAGTATTTGCAGATGCATTATCAAATCCAATTGTTAAAATTTTTTCTACTAAACCATATTCATCAAAAATTACCTTCATCATTCTATAAATATTATGTGCAGTATGTGAGTCATCAAAAACTCTAAATGCAATAAGTATTTTTTGCATGGTAAATGATGCATCAATCCAATGACAAGTCACACCCATGTATGAGTGTGTTTGCCAATGGTCACTCCAAATATCAGAACATATAGAAATACGACTTTTCATCTCTTTAAATATTTCATTTAAAATAATTTTACCATCTTTATATAATTTGAAAATATGACGTTTTGTTGTGTTTCGAGTCATTCTACATGCAGCAGGGTTTAAAGCATTATGCACGTAATTAGTAAAATGAAGTTTTTCACCAAAGCTTAAAGAAAGATGTGTCATACAAGTTAATTTCACAAATTCTTCTCTATTTTTTGCATCAGAATATTTAAATAAATCTACACTACTCGTACCTCTACTAGATGATGCGTACCTGGCCATTTGAGTCTGCGTCGTATCAATGCCAAATTCAACCGGATGATGTTTTTCCATGTGCTTGATCATATTGCCGTATCCACCAGAAAATTTATAGATAACCCCACAATAGTTGCAAATTGCTCGTTGTGAACCATCTTCTAGGCGTTTCAAAGTAAAATGAATTTTGAAAATATCCGAGGACCGAGCCTTAACTTCTCTTCTCCGTGATTGTGCACTGACACTAGGGCAGCTCTCTTGGGTTGACATATTTGACATTATGTTCTCAGATGAGCTTGCCATTTTTCGTTTGAGAAATTAGGAAGAAAAATAAGAAAATTGAATAATTGCGATGCGAATGATAACAAATTAACAACTAAATGAATTGAGATTGAGAATAAGAATATAAGATTATAAGAGAATTGTATTGAAGTAAGATTGAGAATAAGAGAATTATAGAAAATGAGAGAGTTGGGAATTTGGTGTGATGAAATTATGAAAAAATGAATCTTATTTATAGAATTTTAGAATTTTTTTGATACCAAAAATGCCCCTTAATATAACCGTTTTATTACCGTTTTTAGGGGTACATTAGTAATTTATATTTTATATAATAAAAATAATTTTTTTTTTAATTTTTTTTTATTTGGTCCCTGCCCAAAGGTTCCAACAGGAACCCTACGGTTCCAACCGGAACCCTTCGGTTCCACCGGTTCGGACCGGTTCGGTTCCGGAACCGGAATCGGAACCGGAACCTTCCGGTTCGATTCCGGTACCGAACCGGAACCGTGGCCGGGTCTACGTATCACAGACCAATCACGTTCCAAATCTGGAAAGCGAAGAAAATATTCACCCAACAATTCAAAGTCATAGAGATAAAATTCCCCTTCGGCAAGATTTGTATTCTATTCTATAATATATACACACTTGTATAAAATAAAATTAAAAATCCAAAGGTAATTTTATCAAACAAAATGAAATTAATTACAGTCCAAAGTACACCAAAAAACAATACTAACACAAACCTAGTACAGGCATATGACGAAATGGAAGTTGAAAATTGAAATGAAGTACCATACACACAAAACACCACACAATCTTAAGACTGGGAGATCCGACCCGGATTTGCATCAGATCCACTCCTCCGCAATTCTTCTCCACCCGGCACCATCATGCCCGGGTACCCAGGAACCAAACCCCCATTTCTAACCCCATAGTAGACCTGTTGATTCATTCCATCAGCTGAAACAACCCTCACTGACTGGTCATAAGAATGATCCGTTGTCACAACGGACCTTACCGCCCCACCATATACTTGCCCCGAACCCGAAACTTGCTGATGATACCCAACAGATATTTGACCTCCACCGGGAACCTGGTATTGTTGAACATACTGTGCCCGAATAGGAACGGGCTGCTGCACTGGAGCACTTCCGGGTTGAACCGGACCCGGAACATAATAAACTGGCATTTGTTGTACGGCAGGAGTCGAGAAACGATCATCCGGAGCATAATGCCACATGGGTTGCCCGGAATACCCAGTTTGTTGTCTCGGCTGTGACTCTAGAGTCTCTGAAAATCCATCAATTTGACCACTCTGCCTCGACTCTAATACTGGAGCCGGGTTATGGGGTTTGGTCTTAACCGGAGGTAGATCCGGCATGGATGGTACAATAGGTGCTGATGACGTGGAGCAAAAGGGCGAAGAAACAACTGGGGCTGGAGAACCCGGATCCGAGACCGATACATTATCATGCAACATGAGTCGGCTTTTCGGTTTGAGTTCACGAGGCTGGGTTTCGTCAGAATTTTCCAACCCGAATAGATAATCGGGTACTTCAGACACAATCGAGGAAGCCTCGGATCGTCCGCGCTCGAGCCCGGAGCCCGGAGCCGCGCCGTTGTTGATGGCGTCAAAGAACCAGTGCTCACGATTAGTGGAGCCGTCCAGGAGTGAGCTGATGCTACTGGCTCGCGAATCTTCACCGTCACCGTTATTGAAGAGAAAAAGGCGGAGCCGAGCTGATCCTGGGTTTTGATTCTGTGATACGCGGTCGTACTCATCCAACATATTCTCCACATCCTCGTCAGTTGTCACCGATATCAACGCATCAAGATCCTCGTTCGGTAGCTGGTACTTTACGCTAATATTACTGCTGCCTGGCATTAAAACGAACTCCATAAATTACATTTTTCAATAATTTTTAAGTGGACTTAAATTTCTGGTGGTAATGAATATTTGTAAATATAAATTAATGCGTACTAAAAATTTTCGAATTTTACAAATTTCGCGGAAAAATGATAATAATATTAATAATAAAAAGAAAAACGACCAGCTTGCTATAAATAAAACTAAGGGATACCTGCAAGTTTTGAGAGCTTGGTGAGGAGAGTAGAGAAGGTGGAGGAGCGGTGAACGGCAACGATGCGGGTGTCGCCGCCTACGTATCTGAGTTGATTATCGTGAGGGCGGGGGAGGATCTTGCCACCGAAGCTGCACATGAATCGTACACGTGTAAGATGAAAATCATGCTGGTGTTCAGAGCGAGGAGAAGAAGTGACCGAATCGATGGTGCCGGATTCCAGATCAGATGGATGAAGTGATGTCATTTTGAGTTAAAAAGGAAGAAGAAAAGTATTGTATTATTCTCCGCTGGAACTTTGTTCTCTTTCAAAACAGAGTTATATAATCTTGTGTTTTTAACAGAAGATAAATAAGGAATGAATGTCTGTCTGCCTCTGCATGTAAAACTTAGAAGTGGCTTCATGTTATATAGTGTAATAATGATATGTATATAAAATAATAATAATAATAATAATAATAATGGATTGGGGTGATGAACTGGACGCATCACTGACGCATCCTGACCGTTGATTAGTTTATCAAATTAATGATGCCATATGGACCCACGACCAACTTATATAGTTTTGTAGTAAGTCGAAGAGGATTATACTGTGTGCCCTAGTTTAAAGGGTACGTAATGCATTGTGGGACCAGCCTATTGCTGTCAACTGTTTTGAAGTCGGTTTGTGGGGACACACTAATCTTGTTTTGCAAAGGAAAGAGAGTTACTTAAATGTAGTGAATAATAACTCATTTCGTCAAAGACATTTTTATTTCATAAATAAATCCAGTTTTGAGTTGATTAAATGTAGGGAATGATAGCTTCTTGCCGATTTTTATTTCAATAATTAAAAGAGACAAAACGGCACCAAATGTTGGTGCCGTTTTGTCCAGCTGTTGTTGGAGGCTTTTTGTTCACAAAACATTTCTCTTTAGTTAATTGTTGAGTGTTTTTATTTTTATTTTATTTTTAACCTTTAATAGAAAAGTTCTCGCCTTTGACTAGTTGTAATTATTAAATTATAGTGATATATTTATTTTATGTAATAAATTTATTTCATTCATTTAGTAATATAATTTTTTTTTTTAAATTTGTTTACTAAAATTGAAGGCGGTAAAAAAATATGGTAAGATTATATATCTCTCAATGGATTTTAGGTTTGATTCTCTAATGTCCAATTTTAATATGGATCGGGAGATGGATGCTTGACGGGTCTGACTTCGCTTTGCTTTGCTTTAAGGCCAATAAAAGCTTCATGTAATATTAGCACTCTGAATATTAAGTTATAATCCTAATTTTTAGTGAATTTTTTTTTAAAGGTCATTTACAATTCTTTTTCTTCTATTTTTTTTTTTTAAAAAAATTCTCTGTTATTTTAACATTTTTCACATATAAAAATATTCGAACCCATTTCTAGAGTTTTTCATATGTTCTTATATTCTCACCCTTTTTCATGTGATTGGAGGTTTTCCTATCCTATTATTAACATGTGTCTATTAATGGACTCATGTTAGATGCATGCTGAGCATATATATGTATCATGCTGATATGTAAGATTAGATGTGATTACACCTATCATTATGCATGCTAAACTAAGCTTGCATGTTATTTAAGTGGATTGTCATTAAAGCCCACTAATTTTGGATTGTGGTGCATGACCTCATGTACTCCGAAATATTTTTATAGGGTTTGCGTACCTCCATTATGTTCCCTTGTTAATTCATGGATTCTGGATTCAGACCCTCTCCGGAGCAGGTTGACTTTGGAATGAACTTATCCCGGAGTAAATTAATTGATCTATGGAGCTCCAAAATGATGTCACTTATGAGTGATGTGATGCCACTTTGATTATGTCGATCCGGAGTGCTATGATAGGGGTCGGAGTACCCCCATTATAGACCCCCAGTTGATTAATGGATTCCGGAGTAAATTCTATTTGAAATAAGTTAACACCAGATTGGATAAATCATAAAGTGTCTTGGTCTCAGAGTGAGTTATCCTCAGAGTGACATTGTCACTTTAAAGTGATGTCAATCCATAAGTATGTTACTTCATAGTGATGTCATTTCAGAGTCATTGTAGGAGCAAAGTGGGGTTTACTGCTATGCCTATGATGTCGACGACCACTACACTATAGGGCTCGTAGCCTGTAGAGAGTATGGATAGTCTCTCGGGGTACTAACCGAAGAATAAGGGAGTCGCCATCTAGTATGAGACATCAGGAATGATTTAAGGCCGTACTACACCCATTGTAAGGTCCGACCTTAAACCCGTTTGGGTTCGGAATGGTCTTTTACTGATGCCAGTATAATATTTTGGCTCAATAGAGGTATCCATACATCTTATAATGCAAGATCACAAACAAAGTAATTTATAAAGCATACAATTTATCCAAGCATGAATTATAAAGATAATGAATAAAGTAAATGTCCATAAAATATTACAACACTGATAAAATAACACGGGCATGGCCTCGGAGAGTCCAGCCAGATATGGCCATAGTAAGCTGGATATAATGTTCAAATTTCGACCGAACTTGCGGGAAGTATGGCCGGACACAATGCGTAACTCAGTGGCACAAGATCATAGTAACAACAAGAAAAAATAGCATGATAAATATTAAGTAACAATGATTCCAATAATGAAATAATAGCGATTCCAAAAACGATAAGTAAAATACTATGAAAACAATAAGACAAGCAAAAATATGAATTCAGTGGGCCTGACCTTGGGGAGACCTGGCAGAATATAGTTGTTAATGTCCGGTCGGACTTGAATAGAGTCAAGTCGGACATACTGCGTGGTCCAGAAATGTAGAAACACATACTAATGATAGAAAATCCAATAAATAGGTATTATGGATACATTCATAATGAAATGGCCATCCCCCAGTGGTAGGTGACATTGTATCCCGAGTGCGGACCATACTATCGTCCAATACTCATATGGTTTTCGTTTCTTTTCTAGATTGTTATTAGCTAGTTGATATTGATTGATTAGCTCCCCAATACTCAAAAAAGTCCCTCCATTTTATAATGAAACTTATGGGGGATGAAGATGGAAGGGGAAGCAAAATCCCATATCCTCCTCCAATATACCCATAGTAATTAACAATCAAAACGTCAGACACAACTCGAAACATGTCCTGTCGGATTTAGGGTTTGGGATGTAAATTCGGTCGGACGTAATCAAGCCCGTAATTCCAACTAGTTTAATTTTTCACGTGGGTTGACAGCTCAATTCATATCCGGCCGACCATACAATTTGAATTTTATGTCCGACCGGAGACAATCGGATTCCTAAACTTCAGTAAATGATAATCTGCTAACTCACTGATAGTTGTATCATATCTGGTCAGATTTAGGATTTTCAAGTTATGTCCGGTCGATTTTTCTGGCTAGAGACAAGGTAGGTCGGACATAGGTGATGTCCGATCGGCTTTTGGCTGTGTCCCATGGAGTTTTTTTTCCATTCTGGCATTCATCCTTACACTTACCCACTTTTATAAGGTGTCCCCGTAAGAGACTCATCATCGGGCTATGCATAAAAATATAATATCTACAGTCATGTAACTCCGGAGTTATGTCACTTCGAAGTGATGTCACTTCAGAATCATATAACTACAGAGGTATGTCACTTTAGAGTCATGTCATTTTGGAGTGATGTCACCCCGGAATCATATCCAAGTTCCAGTTTCTTTAAGGAAATTAATTGAGGAAGATTCATTTGAGTAGCAACACATGGCCAATATATCAATTAGACACCTACAAAAATAATTTTATATTTTTTTTAATAACATGCTATCATTGACAATCAAACTTGTATAAACCAGTTGTTATCTAAGAGCTATACTAATATAAGCTCTAATATAAGAAACTGTATTTATACAATTATACCAAACCAAGACTAATTGTGTGGTTCATGAGATGTGCCCAAGACAGTTAGAGATGATATTATGGTTGGTTATTTTAAATACCCGATATTATTCGACAAAATAAATACTATATGATATTTGAAATAATGGATATTAATCAGGTTTTTATTTTGAAATTAGGTAGCCGAAATGATTTGGTTGGTTATGGTTTTTGATATATTCGTTATCCAACAAAAAATAAAATAAAATAAATACTATAATATCAATGTGTGCGCTAAAATTGGGATATGGAAGAGTGTTTGTTATCTTCAATTTGTTGAGCCTGCCCTATAAGACGTCCAATTGGATTACGGGCTCTACTCTGGAAGCTATGTGTAATTTGGGCCTGCATAGACGTGTCTTTTATTGGAGTTGGTGCTTGAAGTGCCAATTTAAATAATATATTATACATTATATTTTGTTATTTATTAATAAAATAATTATATTTTCATTTCAACCTTATTAATGGTAATTATTATGTCATAATGCATATAAGTTTGATATATAAATATGCTGAAAATGATATCGACCTTAGAATAGTCATGTAGTAATACTAGACATTAAGTGGTCCAACATTGGGATAATATTACTATTATAAATTATTCTTAAATAAATATTCATCGTCATTGATTTTGGAATACGGTTGAATTATTATAACCTAGAAGACTAGAACATGTCGTATATTAGAATTTGAGTTCCAATGGTCTAACCCAATGGAACATGAGCAAGGAAAACTAATATAGACATGTGGATATTTTTCGGAGCGAATATCCAATGACTCACATATGATTCATACTATTTGGAAGTACACACCATCGTCAATAGGAATCTCCTCGAGTCGAGTAGAATACGAAATCCCTTGACTATATGATAACATTGATTTTGTGTGTGATCCTACATACTTTGATGCCATGTATATCAAAGACCTTTCATGGCCTGACCTCTAGATGTTCGTCGGGTGTGGATTGATGCACTCGTTAGTTAAATGTGTATCAAGCTAGGATCCGTCAGCCCGTATGTGTATCATAAAGGGTTGAGGTATCCACGTGAGTAAGTCACGATTCTTAAAGATTTTTGCCAAATTTGATCACTTAGGGTTGATCACATATATCAGAAATAATATTCTGATTAATTGTAAGGAGTCGTGGACATGTCGAAAATATGAGATGTGAGCCTTGGAAACCTGATGGTGTAATCTATGTTTCCTAAGCATAACTCGGATAGTCAATGATAAGTGCGGTTTATACCCACTTATTCCGACATCCTTAGCCTATTATTTTGTTATGGATCGAGTCATTTAATGTCATTTATAGTCCATTTTATATCTTGTTTGTAGGAAGCATTAGAACATGAAGAATATACCAATTAAGCATGTTTCGGGACCTATTGGGAGCATCAGACTCAAGAACAGGTAAAAACCAGCATCAGCTGCGCACTGAATTTAAAAAGGATATAACGTTTGATCTAAAAAGAGTTATGAGACCCATAATATATCATTTGCATCTACTCAAAGAGATCTATGCGTTCCATACAAAATCCAGGGGCTTTGGCGCCACGGCGCCAAGCCCAGGCGCCCCGCGCACACCAGAAACATGAATTTAAGGTTTTTTTTAGATGTTTAATGGTTCCAAGACTTTATTATAATTACATTAATTCGTCCACAACTCAAAAGAGGAGGCTAATACACAACACAAAACACCAAAATACATATTTTTAGATCCAAGGAGGAGGATTGAAGAGCAACAAGAGGAGACGAAGACGGTGACGTCTGAAGAGGAATAGATTCAATTTGGGTTTTATCTTCTTGTTTCTTTCTTTGAACTCTAATGATTTCCATTAGATTCATGACTTGTTTATCATTGTTCTTATCTATTGTCATGAACTAAACTCCTTAATTTTAGAGAATGATGTAACTGATGCTTGAATCTTTGTTTTTATTGTTAATTTTGTAATGAAGTTTTATTAAGTTTATTTGTATTCTTTTGAGTTTAATGCTTTGTGTTTGCTAGCCACAAATATGATGATATATGTTTGGAATCTATCACTCGAGAGATGGGGTTTCGAATAGATCTAGAGAATATAACTTATGAGTTTTATAGAGTTCGAGAGAATAGATAAGTTCCTTTGAAGTCGTTAATATAGAATCACAAAGCGTAATGAGTTGTTAACTACTAGATTTTTATAGAGATATAGAAGTCTATAGTTGATGATATTTTACTGATGCTCGAGAGAGGGAGTGGATATTTTCGGAATATTGACTTATAAAAAATATAACTGAACAAGGATTAATTGACATGAGAGGCGACAGCTAGGTGAAATCAGGATCTAGAATCTCTATCGTATTAGTTCCTCATATCTAAATATTTTTATATTTTATTTATTTTATTAAATCTTTGTTAATTATCATCTAAATAAAGTTAGGATTATCAATTGTAGTATTTAATGCGAGTTAACACAATCCATGTGGGTTCGACACTCTAAACTCATTTATACTAAAACTTGACACCGTACACTTGCGGTACGATACAAAATATCACAACAAGTTTTTGGCGCCGTTGTCGGTGATTGTTTTTTAATTCACACTAATACTATTACCAAGTAATCTTAGCTTTAATTTGGATTTTTTTTATTCTTTATTCTTTATTTTTTTTATTTTTTATTTTTTTTCTTTATTTTTGTCTTAAGTTTTATTTTTGTTTTAATTTTTTATTCTTTTATTTTATATATATATTTTTTCATTGTTATATATATATATATATATATATATATTTTTCTTCTTTCTTTCGTACGAGAGTTGGAAAAGAAGCAATGGCAGATCCTATTGGTGCACTGATAGCTCAAGTATCGTCCCTCACGACTCATCTAGAAGTATTGACAAATCAAATGAGCCAACCATATATTGGAGCTGTTTTTGCTAATGGAATGCTTTCATCCAACAGAGGAGCATGATTTGAACAAGTGCAGTATATGAACAATCATAATTTCAACAACTATAGAGGCAGTCTTATGCCTAATTATTATCATCAGAATTTTTCATATGCTAATATGGAGAACATCTTGCAAACTCCTCATGGCTTCAACTATCCAAGAGATGAGCATAAACCTTACTTAGAAGACCTCATGAGCACATTTGTATCTACAGCTTCAGAGAGGTTTGAGAAGAATGAGTCAAGGCTAGATAACATTGAAACACATATGGGAAATATGAGGGCAACATTGAAATATTTAGAAGTGAAAATTGGGCTGCTTGTTTCTTCCATGGTCAATCAACAGAAATGGGTGTTTCATAATAATACTGAAGTCAACCCCAAAGAGCAATGTCAAGTCATAACCCTTAGGAGCGGAAAAGAGATTAAAGACACTTTCTAGATTTAGGCAGTAAATATAAAGAAGTCACCTTCAGTGCTTTCATAACCATGTCGAGTCCTCAAGGTGATGTAGAATGTCACAGGGTAGATATAGTAGAGAAGGGAGTTGCAAACACGCAGGGTAAATAAGTATTTCAGCAACCTACGAGCATAATGCAGCCATGCATAAAAGAAAATTCTCCACAGCTAAACCTAAAACCACTCCCTAAGTGCCGCAAAAAGAGGAAAAGAAAGGTCACTACTCAGTTGGAGATGATCTCTGGAAGGGTAAAAATGAGGCCGAGCCAATTCTGCCGAATGTGCAGTCCAGAATTTCCAACCAGGGGACAATCTACATATCCTGGGGGACTTTCTATGGATAAACTGCCACAGCCTGCCAAGCTGTCTTTTTCATGTCATAAGAACCGGTGGATACCAAAGAAGAAAGCATATGAGATTACCTGGTTCACTACATTTAAGCCACCATGACCATTTGGGTGGTTACGTCTGGCTAAAGACGTTAAACTTAGCGCTAGCGGGGAGACAACCCTTGCATTTACATCTTGTTTATTTTTGTTTATTTATTTTAGTTTATTGTGTGCTATTTATTAATTTGTATTTTATTTATGCAGGTAGAACGAAACACACAACGCCCGCGCAACCAAATTCTAACCAGCAAGAACCTGATCAACTCCATGCATGGTAGTGTTATTCCTCACTCTTGTTCTTTATTTTTTTTATCTTACATTGAGGACAATACAAGTTTTAAGTTTGGGGGTGTGTGCATGTTGTTTATTTGTTATTTATTTATATATAAAAAAACTAACAAAATTTCTTGTTTTTAGTCTTTGATAGTAAAGCATAAATCCTATGATGATACTATTTGTTTATGGGTGAAATTTTAGAAACGATAAGTGCCCAATTTACTTTTATCTGATGCCTTGAGTAGTTAATCTATGTTTGACTCGTAAGCACTCAATTATAGGTTTTTAACAGGGAAAACTTAAGTAGTTGACAAGGTGACTGTTGGACAGTTATGACCCATAGCGTCACTATTTGTATAGATCATGGTGTTGTTGTACAAATTAACTATGTGACAAAGGAAATTGCTCTTTTATCATTTGTGATTAGATCACCAAGATGTATAAATGATGAAAGGTCCATATGATTAGTTCATGGATTGAGATGATATGAGACAGTATCAATCCATAAAGGTTTAATCATTAAATATCCCTAGTCGTAGTATTATCGAGATTGGACATCGATAATGTGGAATAGACTAGTATTACACTTGTGCGCGTTGTGGGAGCATAACGGCATAGTTCTCATATATTTGGGTATAGGATACTCATACAAGTGTAGTAGGAGGTTGTGTTTTACCGATGGTACGGAAAACAGCTTCGCTCTGGATAGACCCCTCGGAATTCCATTGGTAGTATTACTATGTGTCTATGGAAGTCCGAATCAGGGTAGGTGTATTTGGTCTTAACCTGAGACTTGCACCGCTAATACTTGCGACAATCAATGTACTTTGGTTTTGGTCGTCCAGGGCTTTAACAGGTTCTGTGTACGCCTCTTCTGGGTATATTGAGAATCGTAGTGTATTGGGTGTGATGTCGAGATGGAAGTATCACTCCAGTAATAGTGGAGATGATGATCACGTAGGATACGAAACTGGTTCTCTTATATGCTGCAACTATCGGGATATTATGACTAGGTCATGTTTATCCGATTATAGAGACTAGTTACCAGAGATCCGATATGTACTTCGTACGGGGCAGACACATTTCCAGCCCCAGGCCTAGCACATGACATCTGATACTCGATCGAAATATGCAATACTACGTATACTACACCTAATATAGATAACTTATTCCTGTAAGGATATTTCTGGAGAATTGGGTAGGCATGACACTTTGCTAGAAGCCAACCATGTCTTGTAAAACGGTACAAACGTAGTACTAGGTACATACGTGTTCGGATAGTCCGACGACTGGATTTACTGCCAACATATCAGGGGATCTGATGGGTCGCTTCCCGAAGATTCACCGATGACGTATGACTCGCACTTTATTAATCTGGGATTAATTAATGATAAGAGAGAAAATTAATCTGGGATAAAATATTAATTAAAGAGAGAGAACGATTAATTTGGAATTAATCGATAAAATAATATATTCGATATATTATACGAAATTGGATTTCGACGCGAAATTGAAATTAGATTTTAATTCAGGCGAACGAGTTAATTTAGAATTAATTCGTTAGCGATGTGAATAGTAATTTTGCTAGGCAAAGTTATTTAATTAAATTAGATTTAATTTCGTCGCAATGGAAAATTCGTTAATTTGGAATTAGCGAACCTGACCCCGAGAGTGTTTGCGGGCGCACTCGCAATGCGAATTAAAGTGCGGCCCACAAGTCACATCAAGCGTCAAATCACTAGTCAATCAATTGATGTGATGTCTAGTCATTTTGAGTGATATGACAACTTTTCATTGTGATTGATGGTGGTAGTTGGTAAAGCTTTAATGCTTTGACTTTTGGTAAATGAATTTTTGAAATTCATTTTGTGTATTAGATACACATATCATCCAACAACCAAACTAACACACATTCTCTTCTCTTTCTTCTTCCCTATCTCTCGCCCAAAGGGGCTGTTTCTTCCTCTTCTGTTTTCTGCCAAAATGCCGAGAATGGCAAGGAGAAGCTAGGTGATTTTTGTGGCAAAAATTACCAAGTGCTAGCACATTTCCGGAGTCTTGCGAAGGTGATAGGGAACCGCACCCGTGAGCATGGAATCATCATCAAAGCTTAGAGCTTGGAAGAGGACCATGGCCGAAAATGGAGGTCAATTTTACAGCTCAAAACCGTGAGCCATAGGAGGGAAAAGCTTGAAGATTTTGTTCCTCGCATCGCTCAACCGATCATTGTAAGTATTCCGTAACTTCTTTGAGTATTCACACATGAGTTTCATTGCTTGATTTGATCCCGGTTAGACCGTAGAAACCCAACATTGGTATCAGAGCGAAGTTGAGCATGAAACTTGAACTTAGGGTTAAAATTGGGTAAATTGATTTTGAGCATGATTTGGTAAAATTAATTGATTGAGTATGCTTGAATGATGTTTAATTGAAGTTGTATTGATCAATTTCATGAAAATTGGATTGGATCATTTTTCCCCAAAATTCTAGGCTTGGCCAAGAATGACTATGCCCTAAATGTCTTGGTATTTTTGATTTTTGTTTCATTGGATGACTTGAAATCAATTGGGTAATGTTGAATTGGATTTGATTGGATTAAAACCGAATCGGACAAAGAAATCCCTACCATTGCCGAGACTAGTAAGCATGAAATGGGTTTGATTTTTGATTAAAATGTGTTAGACATGTTTTGATATTAATGAGCATAATTAATTGTACAAATTTGTGTTTTGGAAATGTTAATTTGGGTAATTAATTATGACATACACTTTAATTAATTAATTATGAAATTTGAAATTTTGTAAGTTAATTAATTGGGCTTATTTTTGAATTGGGCCTTAAAAGTTGTAATTGGGCTTTAATGGGCTTGGTTGTACCAAGATGGGTTTAGGCTAAATTGGTTGGATCCAATTGGGCCCAAAACCATATCCATAAAGTCCAATTATGACTAATGGACCTTTAATATTTAATTGGGCCTAATGGACCTAAATTGGTTTCTTGGCAAATAAGGGTGATTCCTTAAATGGGCTTTGGTATTTGGGTTAGACCCATGTTGACCAAAAGTTCATGCCTTAAGAAATTAATTAAAAGCCCATTGGACTTTAATTAAATTAACATTGGATGTTAATCGGGCTTTGAGACCCATAACGATTAGATTTAGAATCTAAGTCGTTAAGGTTCGTTAATAAAGTGTAATATTTAATTTGGAATTAAATAGTGAATTAGTATTAAATATAAATTAAATTGGATTTAATGTTGTAGTTTAATTTAATTCAAGAATTCGTACTTTGAGTACTTATTCGCAAAACGAGTTTGACTCGCGCAAAATCAAATCGTTGTTTGAACATTGGATGGTCATTAATATTCAGATTAATTAATTGGATTAGATTGATTGATAACATGCTTGTGTGAATACATGGTTGCGATGCATGAATAATGTATATCGGATGGATTTTAGATGAGTGGGGCAATTTTGGAAATTGTTGTAATAAATTTAGAATTTATTAATTGGACCTGCGTGTCCAGCCTATGACCTCCTTACTCTTTGTATTTCTCTTCTCACCTATTCCCCTCAATGTAAATGAGGTTTCTTTAGAAGTGTTATGTAACGGGTAGAAGCAATACTTGTGCTAGTGGGAGAGAGGAAATTGAGAGTTTTATTCTAGGAACAATGTGTTAAGTATCCATCCACATATCATTATTATATTTATTTATATGCGCCTTATTATGTGTTTAGAATGCATGTTTAAGGGTGTATGATGATGAGACCTTAACAAAGAGAATTAATTGGTAGCCAATTGCACGCGAAAAATCCTCAACATCATATTAAACGTTTTTCCTTCCATTGAGTGATTCTTACTCAAGATCCAAGACTGGCATTGGTTTGTTGGCCAAAGTCAAGACCTTTGTCCGTCGAGGATGTGTTTGAATCATGAAGGCTTTGTTCCATATCGGTGTCTTGTCCAAGTTGTGATTTGTTGGCCAAAGTCAAGATCACTTCTTGTCCATCGACATTGATTACGAAGCTTTCCAAGGTCAATGGGTTCCACTTAACTGGGATCACTAAGTTTGTTGTGCCAAAGCCAAGGCTTAGTTGATTCAGAGGAAAAAGGTTAGGAAATATATTGGATATATTGGCATATATAAGATATATGTTTCAGACTTGGATGTCCACCTACTGGATCTAGGAATTGGATGGGATCCAATTGATCTTAGAGATCTACCTAGTTAATTATCATACAATTTGTTGGCCAAAGTCAAGATTGTGTGTTATTTAACGGGATCCTAGCCCACTAGGAAACAAGGTTTCCCGAGTACTCCACAGAGGGTTAGAGGCTCGCCGAAAAATAGTGGGAGGCAAGTATTAAATTTGCAATATTCGTTTAGTAACTTTCCATACGCGCTCATATCATTTTTCGTCAATATAAATTAATATATTAGTTGGACTAATATTTAATAGTTGTTTTAATTAAACAGTTGGACTGTATTCAAACTATTTCATTTATAGTTGATTATATAATTGGATTATAGTAATCAATATATTTGAATTAACAAATTAAATTATACTTGATTATATAGTTAGACTATAGTAATTATTATAATAAATAGTACCTAAAATCATTGATTAAATAGTTGGACTATTAGAATCAAGATAATTGAAAGACTAGTGTTTAAAACATAATCCTGGGTGAAAATGTTTTTAAACGACTTTAATTTTCAAATTGGGAATAATTTCAGGATGGTCCTGGAAACTAATAAATTACTTTATTTGATAAAATAACATATTAGGCCTAAGCCCGGAGTTAAGCAAATAGTAGAGCATGATATTTGAAATATTCATGTAATGATAACTTTAGTGCTTAATCCATTAATGCTTGCCAAATAGACTCCTTAATTTCTTATTCAGAACTAAGGATTAGATCCTTATAGTATGATATTGAAATTGAAGGATCTATTTCATAGATCTATTCTTAGATCTTAGAAGTTCTAAATTGCAATAGTAAACTCTTGGAGAGTTAATGGCTATTCTCAAGGAGATAAAGCCAAAAGTTTGCAATAAGGCAAGAAGCGCAAGACGCATCTTACTTGGAAATTCTAGAAGGACAAGGCTTGGCCAAAGGCTTCTGGAGTGTGGAAAAGGGCAAAAGGAAAAATCATTATAATCTTCTGGGAAGATAAAGGACATATCCCAGAATGTCTGCCTAAAATGTGGCAAACGGGGACACAGAAGCGTGACTGCCGTATGGACAAGACAGACATGAAGGAATTGAAGAACAGACAAGGCTCTGACTTCAAATATGTTTGTTATAAACATGTTTACTACTAGTATTAAAATTGGATTTTATATGCTAAAAAGTGGTACATAAATATGTACTGATGTGCAGAATCTGCTGAGAGCAGGATGCTGACTTCAGTTGAGATTTATCTGCGACTCGGAAATGGGACGAAAGTCGCTGTTTTAACCGTAGATACCTAAGTTTAGGAACTACCCTTCGGGTGTGTACTTAAATTAGGAAACTGTTAAAATGTAACTAGTGTGACTAGATACATTATCTTTATATCAGGGTTTAATCCGTTACGGATATACATTTATATTCTAGAACACTAAAGTGTTTCATTTTATAAAGATGATATTGAGATAAACACATTAGATGTGAAAAAAAATATTTATATTTTGAATATAAATAAATCTCAAACATATAACATGACAAACAAATAACTCAAACTGATTAAATCAGTTGAAACTTAATTGTGGCATTGTTGTCTGGGACACAATTTAAACAAGACTCGTATATCCACACTTTTGAAGAGTGGGTACTAGGAAAAATTTGATTCCATTCAAATAATGTCTACGAATCTAGTTTATTGGGCAAAGTGCCTAAAACACTATTTACTTGGTAAAAGTGTAAGTGCCACCGATCTGTCGGCCCTGGTTCATAGTGACGTAGGTGGGCCCATATCTAGCTAGGCTAGATGTGGATATGAATATTTGATGACCTTTACGGATGTGGCATCGCATTATGGTTATGTGTTTCATTTGAAATACAAATCGAAAACTTTTAAAGTTTCGACACGAAATAGACAAACAGATCGGCTAAAGTGTAAAACCATCACGGTTGGACCATGATGAAAATACTTAAGCAATAAGTTTCTCAATACTTGAAAGAGTACAATATTCTTTCAATGAGGACTCCTTTCGGAACACGTCAACCTGACGATGTGTCCGAACGGATAAACCAAATTTTTTTAGACATGATAAAGTTAATCATGAGTCGCTCTGAGCTACCATTTCCTTCAACGGATACGCATTTAACAGTGCAGAACTTATTATGAATAAGGTTCCATAAATATCTGTTTGACAGACTTCATATTAGATATGAACAGGAAAGAAACCGAGTTTGTCATTCCTGAAGATTTGGGTATGCTAGACATATGTTTGGATGATACCAAACTAAAACCCAAATCGGATAAGTGCCTAAGTTGTGGGTTATCCTAGGGAAACCAAAGTATAGTACTTATACAACTCACAAGAGAACAATGTAATTGTTACTCACCATGCGGTTTTCCTAAGAGGAATACCTATATGCAGTGGTAAGTGGGAGGAAAGTAAAACTCGATGAAAATCGGAGTGATATTGTTCCAGGCACTAATTCCTTAACGGAACACAAACAGTTCATCATGGATGAAACTGTACCATAATATTTGAATACACAAGGACCACGTAAGTCGGTGAGAGTCAGAAAACAACCTGGGAGGTATGGGTTTTTGATCTCACCTCATGAAGATGTTAATCTTATTGAGGAAGACGAACCGGCTACGTATAAGGAAGTGATACAAGGTATCGACTCCCTATTATGGCAAAGTGCCATGAAGTCTGAAATGGATTCCATGTATACCAACCAAGTTTAGACACTGGTTGATGTACCGGAAGGCATTGTGCCTATTGGTACTAAATGAGTCTTCAAGGAAGACAAACATGGATGGCAACATACAAACGTACAAAGCTAAGCTTGTAGCGAAAAGGCATCGTTATCAACATTGTGTCGATTACGACGAAACCTTTTACATGTTTCCATGGTAAATCCATTTGGATAATGCTTGCTAATGCTGCATGTTTCATTTATGAAATGTAGCAGCTAAATGCCAAAATCGCTTTCCTTAACGGAAACCTTTTGGAGGATGTTTATAACATCCTGACGGTTTTGTCGTACCAAAATGAGCAAACAAGGTTTGCAGGTTATTCGATCCATGGATGGATTGAAGCAAACATGGTGTTCTTGGAACTATCGTTTTGATATAACCATAATGGTATATGATTTGATTCAAAATGGAAATGATTCTTGTGTATATAAGAAGGTTAGTCGGAGCGCATTGAAAATGAATGTCCGAAGTAATGATGACATATCATTTCTTGGAAATGATATTCCCAAAATACAATCGGTGAAAGCTTGGCTTTCATGAAAATTCTCCGTAGAATTCTTGGGAGAAACAACCTTTATTCTAGGAATAAAGATCTACTGGGATAGATTTAAAGTTGTTGATACTCTCCGAGAACTCGTACATTGAAAAATGTACGCGACCTGATGTCTCATACACTTTGAGCATATGGAGTCACAATCAGGACAATCCAAATGATAGTCATTGGATTGATGTTAAGAAAATCCTTTAGTATCTTAGAGATCTAAGGATGTTGTCTTATACTATGGAGAATGAGAACTTGAAGTGACTAGGTTCACTGCTGCAAGTTTCCAAACCGATAGACGACTATAAGTCGCAAAAGGTACTGTAGACAACAGGACATGGGCGACGCCGTTCCTAGGCTCGCGGCACTAGTTGGGAAATACTAAATAATATGGAGTCGCCACCCGGTGTGAACCGGGACAAAGATTTAAGGCCACACTCACCCCTCGCAAGGGAAGACCTCAAACCGTTGGGTTCGGAATGGTCCCTTACTCATGTCACTTATAATGAAAGGATTTATGAAATAATTTAATTAAGCTTAAGTAACATTTATTTCCAAAAATATCATGCTTCTAGATTCATGTACATACATCAACAAGTTCATCACAACATGCAACATCACATGGCAATCTCATGAACATATTTCAATCCTATGATATGGAAAACTAAGAACAACCTAATCATGCTTGAGTACTATCTCATGAACCTATTAACCAAATAACCTGCTAACAGCCTAATCATGCTTGAATACAATCCCAAGAACACATGGAATTGATAAATACAGGAATACAAATAATACGGTTGGCTATATAACACAAGAAAGATCAATCAAGAGGCAATTATGCATGAATATGATAAGACAGACTCAGTTCAGTGTGTGCGCGTTCGTGTAGCGTTCGTAAACGCGTTCGAACGGTAAATAGAAGGTTCGCGTTCGTGTAGCGTCCGAGAACGCGTTCGAACGAAACCAGACCTGATACATTATGAAACTAAGAAAGTGCATGTGCGTTCGTGTAGCGTCCGTAAACGCGTTCGAACGGTAAACAGAATGTTCGCGTTCATATGGCGTTTGATAACGTGTTCGAACGGAAATGAAACAGAATACTCTCGTTCGTGTGGCGTTTGTGAACGCGTTCGAACGGAAATGAAACAGAATGCTCACGTTCGTATGGCGTTCGTGAACGCGTTCGAACAGAAATAAGACCTGATGCATGACAAGGCAAAATACATGCGCGTTCAAGTTGCGTTCGTAAATGCGTTCGAACGGGAACAGATCTGATGCATGAAATGGGACGCAATACATAAACGATAAAATAAAGGGGCGCGGGGAAGTACTACCGTAAAGGTGGCCTTTTAGGGCTCTTGATCTCTCAAAGAGAGGACCTTTAGACCAACATACTAAGCCCATGCGCTCGACTGAATCATGCATACATAGAATGAAAAGCAATAATACTAAACATAGTGTGCCCGATTGAACGTATCTTGTATCCAACCGAACACACATCAACCGGCGCGGCAAAGCCTCGTGGTAAAGGGCTTTAGCCCCTCCCCATAGGGGATCTCACATCGCACTTACTAAGCCCATGCACTCGGTTGAATCATGCATACGAAAATAAAGACAATCATATCAAACTAAGTATGTCCGATTGAACGTATTTCGCATTCAACCAAACACACATCAATCGGTGCGGCAGAGCATCGTGGTGAAGGATTTTAACCCTCCAATTAGGGAACCTTTCATCGCACTTACTAAGCCCATGCACTCGATCGTATCATACGGGAATAAAAAACATGCAGAATTTAAATGACAAGAATTAAATAAACCAAAGCAACACAAAACAAGAGAAGGTGCCGTTTACTCAAGTGGTACATGGAGTTGTGTCCCAAGTACAGACCGCACTACCGTCCATTCGGATTCGGCTACAGAATTTACGTCTGGGTTTCCATCCTATATACCACAAAGAGAAACACTCTTCCATTCATCCAATACCCACAACACGCATCATAAAACGACTCTCATGTGAATACAATTCAATAATAAAAGAAACGAATATAAACTAATGAAAAAGTGCCCTCAGGTCTAACCTTTTAAGTCGTCTCTCGGACTCGCGTTTCACGAAGATCGGAAGGGGTAAAGCTCCGCAACTCTTCCGGTTCACTGGTTCACTGCTCTCGTTCGTTGTCTTACTATTTTGGGTCGTCGTCCTCCGTCTTTTTCTGCTGTTTTAACTCCGATTTACCGCCGCTACTACTGTTTTGCTGTTGTATTTTAGTTACTGTGTTTGGGATGTTTTGGCTACTGTTTTGGGTGTTATTTTCGGTGGTGTTATGGTGTGGTTCGGGGGATGTTTTATGTGTGTGTCTAGGGCTGCTTGGGATGTGTTTTTCGGTGAGGTGAGGGGGAGTTGTGTCTATGAGCTTGGGTGTTTCTTATGTGAATGAGCTAGCTAGCCTTGAGAAGGTTGGTGAATGGTTCTTTTTATAGGCAAAGGGTTAGGCTTGACAAGGAAAGAGATTTGTGTATTTAAAAAGGGATATGATTTGGTGTTGGATTAGGGAGGTTGAATATTTAGTTTATGTTGATTAGGCATACAATATTTTATGTTTGGGAATAATATATTGGTTGATTGATTTTAACTTGGTATGATTATATTTGATTGGTTTAGATTATCATTTAGTTTGTTGATTGATTTTAATTAGGCATGCAATTTCTTTAATTTGTGTAAGTAATTTATTTAATTTGGTATGTGATTTTTAGATTTGTTTTATTTCACCATGTGTTAAATATGTGTTTTAAGTGGGCTTGGACGTGTGGGCCAAGGTTTGGGCGAATTGGGCTTAATGTGAGGCTAGCAGCAAAACCAGAATTACCGACACCGTTCGAACGATCATCGAACGCAGCATGAACGCCCGCAATCTGTTTGACGTTCGAACGTATACACGAACGTAGCACCAACGAAAACAGTGAACCTTGTTTATTCTGAATTCCCCTTCCGATGTCTGTTTCCGTGACCTCCGTGACTTAAAAGGTAGTGTCTCCAAAATGAGACTCATCATAGGGACTTATGCGTAAAAATGCAGTGCCTACAGTCGCCCCCACTTTGATGGGACTTGTATAATGTGCAACAGTGACAATCCTATCAAAGTTATGCAATGCATTTTCACTTACCTTGTGTTGAGTTGAGTTACTGCGGCGGACCTCGATCCTGGGACGCGTCCCAATAATTGTAACTGACAACGGGGGCACCTCGGCCCTGGGCACCTCGACCCAACACCGCTGACTATAGGGACCTCGCCCTAGAACTGATGATGTAGTGGGCACCTCGACCCTGGGCACCTCGACCCGGAACTACAATGGACAACGGGGGCACCTCGACCCTGGGCACCTCGACCAACACCGCTGACCATAGGGACCTCGCCCTAGAACTGATGATGTAGTGGGCACCTCGACCCGGAACTACAATGGACAACGGGGGCACCTCGACCCTGGGCACCTCGACCCAACACCGCTGACTATAGGGACCTCGCCCTCGAACTGATGATGTGTCTCCATACCTGGAGATGACATGATATGGGCCTCGCCCCTTGGGACTCTTCCCGAAAACTGAAATTGCTTTGGCGTTGCTTGGCTCATTCCTGCCGCTTTCTCCTTTCTTTGAACCTGCGAGCACAAAACAGAAACAAACACAAAGGTATGCAATGCATTTTCACTTACCTGGCTCGGCTGCCGCCTCAGGTTGAGTTGGATGGTGAGGTGCTGCGACCCCTGGTTCATTCCCGAACCGTGCTTCCATTCTTGGAGTGCCATTCCGGCTTGTTCATTCTTGAACTCTGCTCTATTCTCGGATTGCCGTTCCCGCTTGTTCATTCTCGAACTGTGTTGAGATGAGGCTTATTCCTCCAGCTTTATTCCCGAACTGTTGAGATGAGGCTTTATTTCCGTACTGAGCTTTATTCCTGAACTGCTGACTGTGTAGAGATAGGGCTTTATTCCATGATTGTTTGGACTGTGGGCTTTATTCCCGAACTGTATTGAGATGAGGCCATATTCCCCTGTACTTTGTTCCCAAACTGTTGTGATGAGGCTTTATTCCTCCCGAGCTTTATTCTCGAACTGTTGAGATGAGGCTTTATTCCTCCCGAGCTTTATTCCCGAACTGTTGAGATGAGGCTTTATTCCTCCCGAGCTTTATTCTCGAACTGTTGAGATGAGGCTTTATTCCTCCCGAGCTTTATTCTCGAACTGTTAAGATGAGGCTTTATTCCTCCGAGCTTTATTCTCGAACTGTTGAGATGAGGCTTTATTCCTCCCGAGCTTTATTCTCGATCTGTGTTGACATGAGGCTTTCTCCCCTTGAGCTTTGTTCTCAAACTATACTGTCATGAGGCTTTCTTCCCCTTGAGCTTGTTTCTCAAACTTATACTGACATGAGGCTTTCTTCCCTTCTTCCCCTTGAGCTTTGTTCTCAAACTTATACTGACATGAGGCTTTTATTCCCTGGGCTTTGTTCCCTGACTGTGTTAACTGTGGGCTTTGTCCCCGAACTGTTACTGTAAGTTGTTCATTCCTGAACTGTTATCGTGAGGTGGTTCATTCCCGAACCGTGCTTCCATTCTTGAGTGCCATTCCCGGCTTGTCATTCTTGAACTCTGCTCCATTCTTGGATTGCCATTCTCGGCTTGTTCATTCTTGAACTGTCCATTCCCGGACTATATCTCCATTTTCCCGAGTGCCATTCTCGGCATGCTCATTCTTGAGCTGTCCATTCCCGGACTATATCTCCATTCTCGGAGTGTCATTCTCGGCGTGCTCGTTCTCGAGATGTCCATTCCCGGACTAATCTCCATTCTCGGAGTGCCATTCTCGGCGTGCTCATTCTCGAGGCTGTCCATTCCCGGACTATATCTCCATTCTCGGAGTGCCATTCTCGGCAGAACTGATCTGATGTAATGTGGGCCTCGACCCTGGGACTCATTCCCCAAACTGTGTTTGATGTGGGCCTCGACCCTGGGACTCATCCCAAAACTGATGTTGAAGTGGGCCTCGGCCCCAACTGCTACTGACATGGGCCTCGCCCCCAGATTGATGCTGATGTGGGTCTCGACCCTCGGATTCATTCCAAAATTCTGCTGATGCGGGCCTCGGCCCTGGGATTCATTCCCTGGATTCATTCCAAAATTCTGCTGATGTGGGCCTCGGCCCTGGGATTCATTCCCTGGATTCATTCCAAAATTCTGCTGATGTGGGCCTCGACCCTGAGATTCATTCCCTGGATTCATTCCAAAATTCTGCTGATGTGGGCCTCGGCCCTGGGATCCATTCCAAAATTCTGCTGATGTGGGCCTTGGCCGCAGAATGATGTGGGCTTCGCCCTAAACTGATATTGATATGGGCCTCGCCCCCAGACTGATACAGTTGATATGGGCGTCGCCCCAAGACTGATACTGCTGATATGGGCCTCGCCCCCAGACTGATACTACTGATATGAGCCTCGCCCTAAGGCTGATACTGATACGGGCCTCGCCCCCAGACTGATACAGTACTGTCGATGTTCCTGATTGGTTTGTCTTTTGACGCTTTCTTTTTTCTTTTGAAACCTGTTATTACAAAACAGAACAAACACAAAAAGGATGCAAATATGTTACGTGTATGCATGCATGCATGATTGGGTTTCCTATCCCGTTGGGCTAGGTCTTCTGCCAGTACTCTTGGTGGCTGCTCGGTCTTTTGACAAGTCTGTCCTCTTCCCTAACCCAACGGGAGTCTATGATGGCTTTTGGAACACAAGGGTTAGCATGATGTATGTATGCATGAGGTGCATGAGATGCATATGATACAAGGAATATATCAACTCATTAAAATTTTCACACAAATCGGCCCATCATCATTTCAGAAGCTTTTGGGCTAACTGTCATAGGAGTGAACTCGTCCCAGTTTAAATGGCCCAACAAGTTCATATCTTATGGCAAGGAGCCCAACTAAATCCAAATGATAATACTCCGAACACAAGCACAAGGTGGCCCATCAACACTTAGACGCCTTTGGCCCAATAGTCATGGGATACATTCTTGTCCCAGTTTAAATGGCCCAACAAGTCCATATCCCATGACAAATGGTCCAAATGGATCCAAACGATAATGTTCCCAAACACAAGCATAGGAGGGAGATAATACAAACATAACATAATAATTTTCACATAATGGCCCATCAACATTTCAGAAGCCTTGGGCCTAATAGTCATACAATACGAACTTGCCCCAGTTTAAATGGCCCAGCAAGCCCGCATTTCTGACAATAGTCCAACTGCATCCAAATGAGGATGGTCCACAAGCACATATCCAAGGAAATAATTGTTACTTTAGCCAACCCGGTCTATGGGTGGGTTTGCAAGAGTATGGACAAAGGCTCTCACCGGCGAAGGATAGCCCACAACTAGGTCTCCCCACTCAAGGGTTCAGGCAACCAAGTGAGCGTATCCCTTTTTATACACTAAGGTACGTGCCAATGAGCTATGGTGTGTGACGGACTGTCAAATGGATTTCCGTTGTAGATTCCCCAGAGGGAAGGTGGAGCGAGGCTCACTTAAATACCCAAGCCTCTTAGGCTCTTATCGCTTGGTGTCAGGAATAAACAACGAGTCCTCCAAATTAGTCCATCACAAAGGCTACGAGTAGATGGTCATGTAGGTATCCTCACAGCTTTTCCTTCTAGAAAGGTAGTGAGTGAAGGAAGACACCAAACCATTACCTAGCCTCAAAGTGCCCTTGATTAAACCCTCACTTATCCACTATAGACATGGCCAATTAAAACATAAATCCACTCATTACAAGAAAATATTTCGGGGCCAGTTCTCATATCCCCAGTGGAGTCGCCAGACTGTAGACAACAGGACCTGGGCGACGCCGTTCCTAGGCTCGCGGCACTAGTTAGGAAATACTAAATAATATGGAGTCGCCACCCGGTGTGAACCGGGACAAAGATTTAAGGCCGCACTCACCCCTTGCAAGGGAAGACCTCAAACCGTTGGGTTCGGAATGGTCCCTTACTCATGTCACTTGTAATGAAAGGATTTATGTAATAATTTAATTAAGCTTAAGTAACATTTATTTCCAAAAATATCATGCTTCTAGATTCATGTACATACATCAACAAGTTCATCACAACATGCAACATCACATGGCAATCTCATGAACATATTTCAATCCTATGATATGGAAAACTAAGAATAACCTAATCATGCTTGAGTACTATCTCATGAACCTATTAACCAAATAACCTGCTAACAGCCTAATCATGCTTGAATACAATCCCAAGAACACATGGAATGGATAAATGCAGGAATACAAATAATACGGTTGGCTATATAACACAAGAAAGATCAATCAAGAGGCAATTATGCATGAATATGATAAGACAGACTCAGTTCAGTGTGTGCGCGTTCGTGTAGCGTTCGTAAACGCATTCGAACGGTAAACAGAAGGTTCGCGTTCGTGTAGCGTCCGAGAACGCGTTCGAACGAACCAGACCTGATACATTATGAAACTAAGAAAGTGCGTGTGCGTTCGTGTAGCGTTCGTAAACGCGTTCGAACGGTAAACAGAATGTTCGCGTTCGTATGGCGTTTGATAACGCGTTCGAACAGAAATGAAACAGAATGCTCTCATTCGTGTGGCGTTTGTGAACGCGTTCGAACGGAAATGAAACAGAATGCTCACGTTCGTATGGCGTTCGTGAACGCGTTCGAACAGAAATAAGACCTGATGCATGACAAGGCAAAATACATGCGCGTTCGAGTTGCGTTCGTAAACGCGTTCGAACGGGAACAGATCTGATGCATGAAATGGGACGCAATACATAAACGATAAAATAAAGGGGCGCGGTGAAGTACTGCCGTAAAGGTGGCCTTTTGGGGCTCTTGATCTCTCAAAGAGAGGACCTTTAGACCAACATACTAAGCCCATGCGCTCGACTGAATCATGCATACATAGAATGAAAAGCAATAATACTAAACATAGTGTGCCCGATTGAACGTATCTTGTATCCAACCGAACACACATCAACCAGCGCGGCAAAGCCTCATGGTAAAGGGCTTTAGCCCCTCCCCATAGGGATCTCACATCGTACTTACTAAGCCCATGCACTCGGTTGAATCATGCATACGAAAATAAAGACAATCATATCAAACTAAGTATGTCCGATTGAACGTATTTCGCATTCAACCGAACACACATCAATCGGTGCGGTAGAGCATCGTGGTGAAGGATTTTAACCCTCCAATTAGGGAACCTTTCATCGCACTTACTAAGCCTATGCACTCGATCGTATCATACGGGAATAAACAACATGCAGAATTTAAATGACAAGAATTAAATAAACCAAAGCAACACAAAACAAGAGAAGGTGCCGTTTACTCAAGTGGTACGTGGAGTTGTGTCCCAAGTACAGACCGCACTACCGTCCATTCGGATTCGGCTACGGAATTTACGTCTGGGTTTCCATCCTATATACCACAAGAGACAACACTCTTCCATTCATCCAATACCCACAACACGCATCCATAAACGACTCTCATGTGAATACAATTCAATAATAAAAGAAACGAATATAAACTAATGAAAAAGTGCCCTCAGGTCTAACCTTTTAAGTCGTCTCTCGGACTCGCGTTTCACGAAGACCGGAAGGGGTAAAGCTCCGCAACTCTTCCGGTTCACTGGTTCACTGCTCTCGTTCGTTGTCTTACTATTTTGGGTCGTCGTCCTCCGTCTTTTTCTGCTGTTTTGACTCCGATTTACCGCCGCTACTACTGTTTTGCTGCTGTATTTTAGTTACTGTGTTTGGGATGTTTTGGCTACTGTTTTGGGTGTTATTTTCGGTGGTGTTATGGTGTGGTTCGGGGGCTGTTTTATGTTTGTGTCTAGGGCTGCTTGGGATGTTTTTTTCGGTGAGGTGAGGGGGAGTTGTGTCTATGAGCTTGGGTGTTTCTTATGTGAATGAGCTAGCTAGCCTTGAGAAGGTTGGTGAATGGTTCTTTTTATAGGCAAAGGGTTATGCTTGACAAGGAAAGGGATTTGTGTATTTAAAAAGGGATATGATTTGGTGTTGGATTAGGGAGGTTGAATATTTAGTTTATGCTGATTAGGCATACAATATTTTATGTTTGGGAATAATATATTGGTTGATTGATTTTAACTTGGTATGATTATATTTGATTGGTTTAGATTAGGCATTTAGTTTGTTGATTGATTTTAATTAGGCATGCAATTTCTTTAATTTGTGTAAGTATTTTATTTAATTTGGTATGTGATTTTTAGATTTGTTTTGATTTCACCATGTGTTAAATATGTGTTTTAAGTGGGCTTGGACGTGTGGGCCAAGGTTTGGGCGAATTGGGCTTAATGTGAGGCTAACAGCAAAACCAGAATTACCGACACCGTTCGAACGCATCATCGAACGCAGCATGAACGCCCGCAATCTGTTTGACGTTCGAACGTATACACGAACGTAGCACCAACGAAAACAGTGAACCTTGTTTATTCTGAATTCCCCTTCCGATGTCCGTTTTCCGTGACCTCCGTGACTTAAAAGGTAGTGTCTCCAAAATGAGACTCATCATAGGGACTTATGCGTAAAAATGCAGTGCCTACAGGTACTATACAGTTTGAATAACGGAACAGTGAGCTGGAAATCTTCCAAGCAAGATACTGTTACCGAATAAACAACACAAGCGGGTTATTGCTGCAGCTGAGGCAGTAATAGAAGCCTTCTGGATTGATAATAAATCTAATTAGATTAGATATAATTTTGTTAGCAGCTGAGCTAGGCTACAACGCAGGCTAAAGAATTAATGGTCTCATCAACGATCCAGATATATACTTCGATTATTCATCTGATCCGTTCGGATCATACATCGTGGCGATGTGATGATCGTATAAATCGCATCAGATGATAATCATGCAAATCCGCTGACGAAAGCCTTTTCCTCAGCAGAAGTTTGAGTGAACCGTACATAGTTCAGGTGTAGGACACTTGAGTGACTGGCTATAGGCCAAGTGGGAGATTGTTGGACAGTTATGACCCATAACGTCACTATTTATACAGATCATGGTGTTGTTGTACAAATTAACTATGTGACAAAGGAAATTGCTCTTTTATCATTTGTGATTAGATCACCAAGATGTATAAATGATGAAAGGTCCATATGATTAGTTCCTGGATTGAGATGATATGAGACAATATCAATCTATAAAGGTTTAATCATTAAATATCTCTAGTCGTAGTATTATCGAGATTGGACATCGATAATGCGAAATAGACTAGTATTACACTTGTGCGCGTTGTGGGAGCATAACGACATAGTTCTCATATATTTGGGTATAGGATACTCATGCAAGTGTAGTAGGAGGTTGTGTTTTACCGATGGTATAGAAAACAGCTTCGCTTTGGATAGACCCCTCAGAATTCCATTGGTAGTATTACTATGTGTCTATGGAATTCCGAATCAGGGTAAGTGTATTTGGTCTTAACCTGAGACTTACACCGCTAATACTTGCGACAATCAATGTACTTTGGTTTTGGTCGTCCAGGGCTTTAACAGGTTCTGTGTACGCCTCTTCTGGGTATATTGAGAATCGTAGTGTATTGGGTGTGATGTCGAGATGAAAGTATCATTCCAGTAATAGTGGAGATGATGATCACGTAGGATACGGAACTGGTTCTCTTATATGCTGCAGCTATCGGGATATTATGACTAGGTCATGTTTATCCGATTATAGAGACTAGTTACCAGATATCCGATATGTGCTTCGTACGGGGCATACACATTTCCAGCCCCAAGCCTAGCACTTGACATCTGATACTGGATCGAAATACGCAATACTACGTATACTACGCCTGATATAGATAACTTATTCCTGTAAAGATATTTCTAGAGAATTGGGTAGGCATGGCGCTTTGCTAGAAGCCAACCTTGTCTTGTAAATCGGTACAAACGTAGTACTAGGTACATACGTGTTCGGATAGTCCGACGACCGGATTTACTACCAACATATCCGGGGATCTCATGGGTCACTTCCCAAAGATTCACCGATGACGTATGACTCGCACTTTATTAATCTGGGATTAATTAATGATAAGAGAGAAAATTAATCTAAGATTAATCGCGAAGATATTTTATCTGGGATAAAATATTAATTAAAGAGAGAGAATGATTAATTTGGAATTAATGGATAAAATAATATATTCGATATATTATACGAAATTGGATTTTGACACGGAATTGAAATTAGATTTTAATTCGGGCGAACGAGTTAATTTAGAATTAATTCGTTAGCGACGTGAATAGTAATTTTGCTAGGCAAAGTTATTTAATTAAATTAGATTTAATTTCATCGCAACGGAAAATTCGTTAATTTGGAATTAGTGAACCCGAGCCCGAGAGTGTTTGCAGGTGCACTCGCAATGCGAATTAAAGTATGATGAGTGGTAAATCTATCACTATTTCCCACTCATTTAACCTAATATTTTGTATAGTTTCTTGAGCTTTGTGAATATTTTGATGTGTTTTGTGTTATTTTGTAGATAAATAAAGTTTCAGGACATTCTGGAGGTGATTTGGAGCAAAACAGTGAAAATTGGGAAAATGGGCATTTTGGTAATTTGTCCGCGTCGCGACTCCAAGACTCATAGCGTCGCGACGCCTAAAGTGCGCCGGACATGCTAACGTGCGCCGAGGGACACGTGTCAGAATCTGAGAAAATGGACATGCTAACGTGCGCCGACCTTGCTAACGTGCGCCTTGCCACGTGTCATCATCACAGAAGATCAGCTAAAATGCGCCGTCTACCAAGTGTCGAAATCTCATTGGACCAAAGCAAGCGCGTGACACGTGTCGAGTTTTCATTGGACCGAATCACCGGCGACTCACATGCTGCCACGTGTTAATCTCTCATTGGACCAATCCTAAACGCGTGCCACGTGTCAGATGTTCATTAGACCGATAGCTCAGCCAATCACCGTCTGCCACGTGTCGTCTTCCCATTGCACCACCTTTACCGCGTGACACGTGTCATCACGAGATTATGCCGACAATGCGCGTGGTCAACCCGCGTGGACCAAAGTAAACAGGTCTAGCGTCGCTACGCTGAAGCCCTTGGCGTCGCGACGCTGGACACAAAAATTGTCTATAAATTGAGCTCGAGATTTCAGTTTTAGTTGCACTATTCTCTCTCATTTCTTTGATGTAAATAGAGAGTTTCTCTCTCTAATTTCTTTTAATTTAAGTTTTGTAATTAATTTTTAATTACATTCTGTAATAGTAATTACTTTCTGTAATAGTAATAGTAATTTATCTTTTTTTTTACTGTTTCAGTTTTACTATTCAACCATGATGAGGTAACTTCTCCTTGCTAAGGTGAAAGGTAATTCTGTTACTGTTACTATTTAGATTAATCTCCCTTAAATATAATATATTTACTATTTAAAATTTGACTTAATAAGGATACCGCCATATTGGTCGGTTGGCTATTAAATTTAAATCGGTTTAAACCTGACTAATCCAGGATACCGCCTATATGGCTGGTTGATAATTAAATTTTCTTACCACCTATATGGCAGGTTCATGGACAAATCATACCGCCTTTATGGCTGGTCGGTAATATTATCACAAGTTTATATATTATTTTATGGGAGATATCTAAAATAGTAAATAGTAAAAGTAATTCCTTTTACCTTAGCATTTTATTTTATTGTTATTTACTTTTCAGTATTTACTTTACCGCATTTACTATTTCGCATTTTTACTTTATGGCTTTTACTTTTAAGTTTTTACTAGCCCTAGCCATGTGTCATAACTAAGTTAGTTATCTAGGGTTGTGATGAATTTCAATATCACTGGTTTATAAGGGTTAGATTATAGTTTGGGTAATATAAAGATTTATTTTTTGAGTCTTAATCTTAATGCTTTTTATTAACTGGCCATTAATAAAATTGATTAGGTAAACTTAAAATGAACTAGATATAGGGATTTTAAGTTTAAGACCTTAGACTCAATAGCCCACGATCTTCCTTGAGGATAGATAACCCTTTAATAGATTTCCTTACAGGATAGACATATACCTGTCGGGCGGGAGTAGCCATAATTGGAACTTAAACTTAATGAATCCAAATAATTTGGTTGACATAGACATATGGTTCAATTGGGTTAAACTGGGTATTTGTGTCTAACCATCGACAGAGGCATTCACATAATTTAGTGTTCCAGGTTAATAAATCAATATATTACCCAACTATAGGATAACCACTTCATCTTTAAATAATATTGAAAAGATTCACAACCCTAGATAGTTTTTAATCTTGAATTTTCTTAAAATTTACTTTCGAACAATTTTATTTACTTGTCTTTAAATTTAGAATCGTTGCCATTTCAAATCAATCAAACAACCTGTTAGATACTAGTAATCATTTGACCTCATAAAATTAATAGCTTAGGTATTAAGTCCTCGTGGGATCGATATTTTTTTATACTACTTGAACGATATGTACGCTTGCGTTATACGTGTGTGTTTACGCCGGTCAAGTTTTTGGCCCGTTGTCGGGGACTTATTTATCTTTCACTATTTTGTTTTAAGGTTAGATACGTTACTTGTATTTAATTTCTTTTTACTTACTGTTGTTGTTTTCTTATGTTTCAGGTTTTCAGAAACTACATGAGACGAACCAGAAGCTTTGAACTTCGACCGCTTGACCAATAAATTGAAAGAACCATCAGACAGTTGAGAAGGGAAAGGCGAGAAGGCCAAGAAGCTTTAGTCAACATGGAACCTGAACCTTTGAACGTTGCACCACCAATTCTCATTCGAGACAGAACCATTCCGGTGGTTGACAGACTCATTTCTTGTATTGTACTTCCTCCCTTACCAGCAAATGCGGTGACATCAAAACATGCATTCAGATGATTCAGCAGTTAGTTCAGTTTGGAGGAAATGCAATTGAAGACCCTAATACCCACATCAGCAACTTCCTGGAAGTTTGCGGCACTTTCAATTACAACCGAGAAGCTGAAGAAGCAATGAGACTGCGTGTTTTCCCATACTCCTTGAAGGACAGAGCTAAAGCTTGGCTACATTCACTACCAGCAGGTTCCATCACAACTTGGAACATTTTAGCCACCAAATTTCTTGCAAAGTACTTTCCACCAGCCAGAACTGGAAAACTGAGAAATCACATCACATCCTTTGTACAACAAGACTCGTAAACTCTCTACGAAGCTTGGGAAAGGTACAAAGATTTGCTCCGGAAATGTCCTCACCATGAGATTCCAAAATGGCTTCAAGTCCAAACTTTCTATAATGGACTTTCTGGAATAATGAGAACCACAATCGATGCTGCTGCTGGAGGAGCCCTGATGGTAAAAGGAGAAGATCAAGCCTGGGACCTAATTAAAGAAATGGCCAACAACAATTCTTTGTGGCCAACAGAAAGGAGCATGATCCAAAGAATTGCAGGAATTTATGAAAGTGGAGTCAATACAGCAGTCAATACCAAGCTGGATCAGATATGCAAATTCATGGAGACTTTTACCACTGGATCCACAAGTTCACCATATGGACGAGCACCGGAACCAAACCAAGTTGAAGAGACGGTGAATTATGTCAATAATTTCAACAGACAGGGGAACAATCCATATTCCAACACCTACAACCCAGGGTGGAGGAATCATCCTAATTTTTCATGGAGTAACAATTCAGGGCAAAAGAACAATCCACCACCTGGATTCCAACAGAACTATCCACCACCTGGATTTCAACAACAAAACAAAGGCCAGAAGCAGACAAATGAACCAGGAATAGCAGAAGTGCTGGCTCAGTTAAAAAAGTACGATGCTATGATTCAGAGCCAATCAGCTTCTATTAAAGCACTGGAGAATCAAATCGGCCAACTGGCCAATGCTCAGAGCTACAGGCCACCAGGAAATCTTCCCAGCAACACAGAACCAAATCCAAGGAACCGAGGAAAGGAGCAAATTCAAGCCATTACTTTGAAAAGCGGTACTGAGATCAACAAAGATGTAGGGATCAAGGAAACAATTGAGGAAATTCCAAAAGATGCAGTTCCACAGATGGAGGAAAAAGAAGCAAAGGAAAAAGAAAAAGATCAGATCATTCCACCTCCACCTTTTCCTCAACGACTTCAGAAAAACAAACTGGACAAACAGTTTGCTCGTTTCTTGGAGGTATTCAAAAAGCTGCATATCAACATTCCATTTGCAGAAGCCTTGGAAGAAATGCCCAGCTATGTAAAATTCATGAAAGATATTCTTTCACGAAAACGGAGATTGGGAGACTACGAAACAGTAGCATTAACGGAAGAATGCAGCGCCATTATTCAGAGGAAACTTCCCCCGAAGTTGAAAGATCCTGGCAGTTTCACAGTTCCATGCACCATTGGAGAACATTACATCGGTAAGGCTTTATGTGATTTAGGAGCCAGTGTTAACTTGATGCCTTAATCTATTTACAGGAAACTGCAGATTGGAGAAGCAATGCCTACCTCAATTTCATTGCAACTTGCGGACCGAACACTTGCATTTCCAAGAGGTGTTGTTGAAGATGTGCTGGTGAAAGTAGACAAACTAATTCTCCCAGCAGATTTCATCATCCTTGACATGGAAGAAGACAAAGAAATACCTATCATTCTTGGTAGACCATTCCTGGCTACAGGTAAAACTGTGATTGATGTGCAAAAAGGAGAACTAACCATGAAAGTTCAGGACCAAGAAGTGACCTTTAATGTTTTCAAAGCCATGAAATTCCCAAGTGATGAAAAGGAAGAAGAATGCTTCAGAGTTGATGTTGTTGAAAGTATCGTTCAAAATACTGAGCCAAATTCCACAGATACACTTGAAGCATGCATCACCAACATGACTGACAGTGAGCTAGATGCTGAAATCCTGGAATATATCAACTACCTTGATAAACCATTCCGATTCAAAGCGACACCACCAGTTGAAAGCTTGGAACTGCCCAAGAAAGATCGAATCAAGCCTTCGATTGAAGAACCACCACATATGGAGCTGAAGTTACTTCCGAGCCATCTCAGGTATGCATTTCTTGGAAACACTTCTGAATTACCTGTTATTATTTCTTCTTCACTAACATTGGAACATGAAGAAAAGCTACTGAGAGTATTACGAGAACACAAAAGAGCCATTGGCTGGACTATAGCAGAAATTCGAGGCATTAGTCCATCATTTTGCATGCACAAGATTCTGATGAACGATGAGTACAAACCCACAATGGAGCATCAACGGAGACTTAATCCAATCATGAAGGAAGTCGTGAAGAAAAAAATAATCAAATGGTTGGATGCTGGCATCATTTACCCAATTTCAGATAGTAGTTGGGTGAGTCCTATGCAGTGTGTACCAAAGAAAGGAGGAACTACTGTGGTTACCAATGAAAAGAATGAGCTAATTCCAACAAGAACGGTGACTGGATGGAGAGTATGCATGGATTAACAAAAGCTGAACAAAGCCACGAGAAAAGACCATTTTCCGCTACCATTCATTGACCAGATGTTAGACAGATTGGCGGGACATGAATTCTATTGCTTTCTTGACGGATATTCAGGATACAATCAGATTGCCATCACCCCAGAAGATCAGGAGAAAACCACATTTACATGTCCTTATGGTACTTTTGCTTTCCGTAGGATGCCATTTGGATTATGTAATGCCCCCGCCACTTTTCAGCGTTGCATGATGGCCATATTCTCAGACATGCTGGAGCAGAGTATGGAGGTTTTCATGGATGACTTTTCTGTATTTGGAGATTCTTTTGATCATTGTTTGCAAAATTTGGAACAGGTGTTACAAAGGTGCGAAGATACGAACTTGGTGCTCAATTGGGAGAAATGTCATTTCATGGTATAGGAAGGCATTGTTCTTGGACACCGGATCTCACAAAAGGGGATTGAGGTAGACAAAGCAAAGATAGAGACAATTGAAAAACTACCTCCACCAACATCTGTCAAAGGGATTCGGAGCTTTCTCGAACATGCAGGTTTTTACAGGAGATTTATCAAAGATTTTTCCAAGATTGAAAAACCTCTTTGCAATCTTCTGGAGAAGGATGTGCCTTTCAACTTCACCAAAGAATGCCAGGAAGCTTTTGAAATCTTAAAACAAAAGCTGATTTCTGCCCCCATCATTGTAGCACCAGACTGGACCCTTCCATTGAAGAAGTGATGTGCGATGCTAGTGATTTTGCTGTGTGGTGCAGTTTTTGTGGGACAACGTAAAGCAAAGACTTTTCACACCATTTATTCTACTCCAGCAGAACTCTGAATGAAGCTCAACTCAACTACACAACCACTGAAAAGGAGTTGCTCGCAGTTGTGTACGCTTTTGAAAAATTCCGCTCCTATCTGTTGGTCCCAAAGTGGTGGTCTACACAGATCATTCAGCAATCAAATATCTGATCACAAAGAAAGATGCCAAACCCAGATTGATCCGTTGGATACTTCTTCTGCAAGAATTCGACGTGGAGATCAGAGACAAGAAAGGAACAGAGAATCAGGTGGCATATCATCTATCGAGACTCGAGAATGGAGAAACAGCTGACAAAGATCTGTCAATCAAAGAAACTTTTCCAGATGAACAGCTGTTTGCCATGAAACAACAGGAAGTCCCTTAGTATGCTGACTATGTCAACTACATTGTGTCAGGAAAATGGCCGTTGGAATGGACAACTCAGCAACGAAAAAATTTCTTCAAAGAAGTCAAGCACTATGTCTGGGATGAACCGTACCTGTTCAAACGCTGTGCTGATCAATTATTGAGACGATGTGTTCCACATGAGGAAATCAACAGTGTTTTGCAGCACTGTCATTCATCATCATATGGCGGACACTTCAGCAGAAATAAAACTGCAGCAAAAGTTCTTCAATCAGGTTTGTTCTGGCCCACTCTTTTTAAAGATGCTTATCTTTTTACTTTTCAATGTGACAGGTGCCAGAGAACATGGAATATTTCAAGGAGAAATGGAGGACCGTTGCAAAACATTCTAGAAGTGGAAATATTCGATGTGTGGGGTATTGATTTCATGGGACCCTTTGTTCCATCATTCGGAAACCTGTACATCCTAGTTGCTGTAGACTACGTCTCCAAATGGGTCAAAGCTATTGCACTGCCATCCAATGATTCAAAAGTGGTGATCAAATTCCTTAAAAAGAACATTTTCACTCGATTCGGAACACCTCGTGCAATCATCAGCGATGGTGGTTCACATTTCTGCAACAGATATTTCGATACACTCCTATCCAAATACGGAGTTACTCACAAAGTTGCCACTGCTTACCATCCATAGTCAAATGGACAGTTAAGGTTTCAAACAGGGAAATCAAAAGAATCATAGAAAGAACCGTTGGATCAACAAGGAGGGACCGGTCAACAAAACTAGATGATGCATTATGGGCCTACATGACAGCTTACAAGACACCCATTGGTATGTCTCCATATCGATTGGTGTTTGGGAAAGCGTGCCATCTGCCAGTTGAGCTTGAGCACAAGGTACTGGGCACTGAAGAAGTTGAATTTTGATTCACAAGCTGCAGAGAGAAAAAAGACTTCACAACTCAACGAATTGGAGGAATTTCCCCTACAGGCTTATGAGAATGCCAAATTGTACAAGGAAAAGACCAAGAAATGGCATGACCGAAAAATAGTTCACAGACAGTTGGAACCAAGGCAGCATGTGTTGTTGTACAACTCGAGGTTGAAACTTTTTCCTGGAAAGTTGAAATCTAGGTGGTCAGGACCATTTGTGATCACTCAGGTTTTACCTTATGGAGCTGTTGAGTTACTGGATCCCAATACCAACAACACATTCAAGGTTAATAGTCAGTGTGTCAAACACTACTGGGGAGAATCATTTGAGCGACAAAAAGAAAGTGTCACACTTTCAGATCCAGCTTAACGTTCGAGAAGTCAAGTCTAGCTGACGACTCTAAACTTAGCCCTCGCAGGGAGGCAACCCATGCAATTGTGTATATATTATGATTTGGTGTGATTTAATTGGTGTTTTTTTAGTTTTTGCAGATTAAGTCATTTCAAGATGGAAGAAGCTCTCGCAAATCTTCACAAGCAATTTCCTTCTCTCCCTCAAAAATCTCTGATGAAAGTCTACAAAGCTCGCTTGGAACGGATGAGGTTACTAACAATTCACGGTGTTCCTAATGATATTCGTTGGGTAATTGAAGCACGGGTCCGATTGGCAGGTGAGTCTTCTGACTCTTTTATTTCACATATGCCTGGTTTTGGAAGAAGCACCTATGCAAAGAAACGTAGAGCTAAGCAAATGGGTGTTTGTTACAAATGTGCACGATGGAATTGCAATACTCGTTGTCGTTCTTTAGGAATGGTGTCTGATAATCGCGAAGACAAAATTAAATTCATTAGGGATGGCTTGAGTAAGGAGTCTTTAGATGAAATATCTTCAACTCTTGAGACGCATCCCAGTGGATATGTTCATATAGCCATTCGCAAATTACATACACAATTTCAAAAAGAAAGACAACAGTAAGTCTTGGGAATCTGACTCAAAAAGACCATGTTTGCCAATTTATAAGAAAATTGGATGAGAAACTTGTCCCTGACACATAGACGTCAATCAAGCTGTTACTTTTCTTGTGAATATTATATCTCTTTGTCTTTTCTTAATATTGTAATTTGTTTTGTTGTTTTCTTTTATTTTCTCCTACAGGATCCAGACCTTTTTGACTAATCATGATATTTTCGCTACTAATCGTCCTCCTGGAAGATACTTGTGCTATTTTTACTCACCCTTTTCAGGTACTATAAATTCAGCCCGTCATTGCACTTTTGAAGGCATCCAGAGTTGAGAAAGAAATACATAAAAAAATGGAAGCCACTTCAAGAAGACGAGTTGAAAACATCTGTGTGTTCTGCGGTAGTAGTGTTGGTACTAAGCCACAATACATAGAAGCAGCACAGGAATTGGGTCGAGTCTTAGCTGCGAGGAATATGCACTTAATATATGGCGGAGGAAATCTTGGACTTATGGGGATCGTTTCAAAGGCTACACAGGAAGGAGGCAGTCACATTTTGGGAATCATCCCAAAACCCTTGGCAGAGGCAAATCTTATTGAGCCATCAAACGGAGAGGAACTGATTGTGCCAGGTATGTCTGAACGACTAGTGGAAATGATTAACCGTGCTGATGCTTTTATTGCTTTGCCAGGTGGCTTGGGTACATTGGAGGAAATTTTTATTGTGTTATCTTGGGAGATCCTGAACATACACCAGAAACCAATTGGACTGCTCAACGTTGATGGATTTTATGATTTTCTTTGTGTGTTTCTTGATGATGCTCGGAGAAATGGGTTCATGTCGAAACCTTTAAAAGAACTCCTCTTTACTGCCAGAACTGCTCCAGATCTAATAGAACAACTCATAGCCTATGAACCACGAGTTGACCCTATCCTTTCAAAGATAAATTGGTCCGAGGATGATCGTGGTAAGAGGCGTAGGATTAATCTGGATCTTAACTTTTAATTTCCTGTAGAATTTCAGCTAACCAGGTATTATTTTCTAAACTCTCCTTTTACTGTTTAAGACATTGGGGACAATGTCTCATTTAGGTTTGGGGAGGGAATTAGTTGATCAGTACCTGTTTTTAGTTTGTGTTTTGTTTTTATTTTTAGTCCAAAATTTTTCGAAAAATACAAAAAAAATTGAAAAATTTTCAAAAATTACAAAAATTTTTACATTTTTGTGTTTTGACTAAAAGGGTGAAATTGGTAAAAGATAACCGAGTAAGGAGTTTCCACTCCTGAGACGTATCTCAAGCCTATTTTCGAAATAAGTTAATTTTTGTTTATTTCCTTTTAAATTATTTAATTTGTGAATTCTCCTTAACACTGACTAAAATGGATCTTCATATGCTCAGTTGACAGATATTATCAGCATACATAGTAACATACGGATATGAGCTGTAATTGAAAAGTTTGTAATATTCAGTGCTCTAGTTTAATTGGAGGAAGCATATCAAAAAGTAATGGAGTAAAAAAAAAAAAAAAATTCTGATGTATAAAATAAAGCATCTAAGATCTGGGTTATTAAGTCTGTAAGGGTGTTTTAACACCTAGTGCCCTAAAACCAACTGGTTTGGGAGTCACTGGCCCAAAGCTCGTTACATGGATCGAAGATACTGCAAAAATATATATATCTGAAGTCTGAGTAATTAAGTCCGTAGGGGTGTCTTAACACCTGGTGCCCTAAAGCCAACTGGTTTGGGAGCCACCGACCTAACACTCGTTACATAGATGGAAGGTATTGTATATAAATAAAAAATAGTGAAAAATCAAAGAAAAAAATCAGAAAAATCAGAAAAATTATTCCATTGCTACAAAAAGGTGTGAAATCTGATAGAACTTTAGGACAAAAATATTACTCTCTTAACAACTGCACTTATGACTGTTGTGGGAAAAAATGAGTTGATTAATATTTTGTTGGTTGTGTATATGGAGAATGGTAAATATAATCGGAGAATTTACTTATTCGGAAATTTAGAAAGAAACAAAACAATTAATAACTTGTAGTAGAAATTTCACCTGATTAGTCACTAACTTCTTTATTCTCTTTTCGCTTGTCTTTTTGCTTTTGTGTGCATTAGTTTTATTACCTTTTTACTTTTGTAAAATGTTTGTGGGTATCATTGCTGTAAACCCCCACGAGATTATAACTCGTCCACTAGGGACACCTAGGGGTTTAAAGGCTTGTTGCATACGCTAAATGCAACCGTGATCCCTACGAAAGTGGCTTAGTTAAATTTTATTATGTTATTTTATTTTGTGTTTTGCTCGAGGACTAGAAAAATGTTAGGTTTGGGGGTGTGATGAGTGGTAAATCTATCACTATTTCCCACTCATTTAACCTAATATTTTGTATAGTTTCTTGATCTTTGTGAATATTTTGATGTGTTTTGTGTTATTTTGTAGATAAATAAAGTTTCAGGACATTCTGGAGGTGATTTGGAGCAAAACAGTGAAAATTGGGAAAATGGGCATTTTGGTAATTTGTCCGCGTCGCGACTCCAAGACTCATAGCGTCGCGACGCCTAAAGTGCGCCGGACATGCTAACGTGTGCCGAGGGACACGTGTCAGAATATGAGAAAATGGACATGCTAACGTGCGCCGACCTTGCTAACGTGCGCCTTGCCACGTGTCATCATCACAGAAGAACAGCTAAAATGCGTCGTCTACCAAGTGTCGAAATCTCATTGGACCAAAGCAAGCGCGTGACACGTGTCGAGTTTTCATTGGACCGAATCACCGGCGACTCACATGCTGCCACGTGTTAATCTCTCATTGGACCAATCCTAAACGCGTGCCACGTGTCAGATGTTCATTAGATCGATAGCTCAGCCAATCACCGTCTGCCATGTGTCGTCTTCCCATTGCACCACCTTTACCGCGTGACACGTGTCATCACGAGATTATGCCGACAATGCGCGTGGTCAACCCGCGTAGACCAAAGTAAACAGGTCCAGCGTCGCTACGCTGAAGCCCTTGGCGTCGCGACGCTGGACGCAAAAATTGTCTATAAATTGAGCTCAAGATTTCAGTTTTAGTTGCACCATTCTCTCTCATTTCTTTGATGTAAATAGGGAGTTTCTCTCTCTAATTTCTTTTATTTAAGTTTTGTAATTAATTTTTAATTACATTCTGTAATATTAATTATTTTCTGTAATAGTAATAGTAATTTATCTTGTTTTTACTGTTTCAGTTTTACTATTCAACCATGATGAGGTAACTTCTCCTTTCTAAGGTGAAAGGTAATTCTTTTACTGTTACTATTTAGATTAATATCCCTTAAATATAATATATTTACTATTTAAAATTTGACTTAATAAGGATACCGCCATATTGGTCAGTTGGCTATTAAATTTAAATCGGTTTAAACCTGACTAATCCAGGATACCGCCTATATGGCTGGTTGATAATTAAATTTTCTTACCGCCTATATGGCAGGTTCATGGACAAATCATACCGCCTTTATGGCTGGTCGGACTTAATTTGAATTAATCAGGTTACCGTCTATATGGCTGGTTGGTAATATTATCACAAGTTTATATATTATTTTATGGGAGATATCTAAAATAGTAAATAGTAAAAGTAATTCCTTTTACCATAGCATTTTATTTTATTGTTATTTACTTTTCAGTATTTACTTTACCGCATTTACTATTTCGTATTTTTACTTTATGGCTTTTACTTTTAAGTTTTTACTAGCCCTAGCCATGTGTCATAACTAAGTTAGTTATCTAGGGTTGTGATGAATTTCAATATCACTGGTTTATAAGGGTTAGATTATAGTTTGGGTAATATAAAGATTTATTTATTGAGTCTTAATCTTAATGCTTTTTATTAACTGGCCATTAATAAAATTGATTAGGTAAACTTAAAATGAACTAGACATAGAGATTTTAAGTTTAAGACCTTAGACTCAATAGCCCACGATCTTCCTTGAGGATAGATAACCCTTTAATAGATTTCCTTACAGGATAGACATATACCTGTCGGGCGGGAGTAGCCATAATTGGAACTTAAACTTAATGAATCCAAATAATTTGGTTGACATAGACATATGGTTCAATTGGGTTAAACTGGGTATTTGTGTCTAACCATCGACATTCATCTTTAAATAATATTGAAAAGATTCACAACCCTAGATAGTTTTTAATCTTGAATTTTCTTAAAATTTACTTTCGAACAATTTTATTTACTTGTCTTTAAATTTAGAATCGTTTCCATTTCAAATCAATCAAACAACCTGTTAGATACTAGTAATCATTTGACCTCATAAAATTAATAGCTTAGGTATTAAGTCCTCGTGGGATCGATATTTTTTTATACTACTTGAACGATACGTACGCTTGCGTTATACATGTGTGTTTACGCCGGTCAAAGTAAGGCCCACAAGTCACATCAAGCGTCAAATCACTAGTCAATCAATTGATGTGATGTCTAGTCACTTTGAGTGATATGACAACTTGTCATTGTGATTGATGGTGGTAGTTGGCAAAGCTTTAATGCTTTGACTTTTGGTAAATGAATTTTTGAAATTCATTTTGTGTATTTGATACACATATCATCCAACAACCAAACTAACACACATTCTCTTCTCTTTCTTCTTCCCTCTCTCTCGCCCAAAGGGGCTGTTTCTTCCTCTTCTATTTTCTGCCAAAATGCCGAGAATGGCAAGGAGAAGCTAGGTGATTTTTGGGACAAAAATTACCAAGTGCTAGCACATTTCCGGAGTCTTGCGAAGGTGATAGGGAACCGCACCCGTGAGCATGGAATCATCATCAAAGCTTGGAGCTTGGAGGAGGACCATGGCCGAAAATGGAGGTCAATTTTTCAGCTCAAAACCGTGAGCCCTAGGAGGGAAAAGCTTGAAGATTTTATTCCTCGCATCGCTCAACCGATCATTGTAAGTATTCCGCAACTTCTTTGAGTATTCGCACATGAGTTTCATTTCTTGATTTGATCCCGGTTAGACCGTAGAAATCCAACAGTGACTACTTGAAGAAATTGCATGTCGATGAATGACCGTTTGCTTAGATATCTATCTTGATTTGCTAGTGTTATGATGTATGGTATGTACAGAAATAAAAGAAAAGAAGTCTCTAAAGAAAGAAAAAGAAACACCCTACAACCGATAAACGTGAAGCTACCTATGGGCGAGTGTTAGGACCACCATAATGAGAAATGCTACCTTAAAGGGTAGGTGTGTTGAAAAAAAAACAAAAAAAAGAAAAAAAAATGAGCAGAAAAAGAAGAAAATAAAATCATACCATACGGAGCAAAGAAAGGAAATTATAGAGTTAATTTGATATATCTAGGTTGGTTTGACCCATCAGATCTCAATTTTTGAGACGAAATCATTGAGTTGGCTTACTTATGAGTCGAGCTGTAAATGAACCTGTACACACACACACTGTGAGTCTGGCTTAGATTATTTATTCAAAAACTTGGATTTAAGTCGTAGTTGAGTACTTTGAAGGTTCTCTGATTTCATTGATAAACATTCTTTGAGGACAACAATATGCATAACTATTGAGACTATTTTATTTGTTTTATATTTTTGCATGATTGTGTTTGAATGACTGTAGGCACTACATTTTTGCATATAAGTCCCTATGATGAGTTTCATTTGGAGACACTACCTTTTAAGTCATAGAAGTCGCGGGAAACGGACGTCGGAAGGGGAAATTCAGAATAAGTATGTCATCAGATTCATTTCACAAGTTCACTATTTTCGTTCGTGCTGCGTTCGTGACCACGTTCGAACGTCAATCAGATTCCGGACGTCCGTGTAGCGTTCGAATCAGCGTTCGAACGGTGTCGGTATTTCTGGTTTTGCTGCTAGCCTCACATCCAAGCCCAATTAGCCCACCAAAGCCCATAAAACACATCCAAATTAATAAAATACATATTTAACACATGACAAAATTAAATAAAATCTAAAAATCATATACCAATTTAAAATAAAATCATGCCTAATTAAAATCAATCAAGATTATTATATTCCTAACTAAACAAATATCATGCCTAAACAAAACAAATTAAATATATCATATTCCTAATCTAGCCAAGACATGTCCCCCAATCAAATATATGAACTTCCTAATTAAGCACAATCTTGTCTCCAATCAATCTTGTGTTTTCCTTACATAACACCAAATCATATCCTCCTTTAATGCACAAATCCATTCCTTGTCAAGCAAGGATTCACCCATCCCCTTTGTTTATAAAAGAAACACATTGCCACGACACTTCCCCCTCTCCAATTCAGGCACAGACAGCAAGAAAAAGCCATAGTCCTCACGACCAAAACAAGAACAAGCATCAAAGAATTCTCCTTTCATCCCTCACTCTCCATAATCGAAAACATCAAGCCCTCTAAACACCTCCCCATAGCCGAGAATCATCACCCAAAACAGTCCCCTAAACGCCACCAAAACTGCATCACCGAAACAGTCACAAAGCAATACTGTAATCATCGAAAAACACCCTCCCTGAAACTGCCTAACATCACCGAATAAACTACCATAAAACTGTACTGCACCTACCGAGAAACAGCAGCCATGCACCCCTGAAATTATCGAAAAACACACCCAAAACAGTAGCCTATATAGCAAACACAGTGATCGTAAATCAGCAGTAAAACAGCAGCAAAACAGCAGCGAAACAGAGTGAAAATGGTAGCTTGAGCAACGAAATAGCGAGAGAAAATGTTGAACCAGTGAACCGGAGGAGTTGCGGAGCATCCACCCTTCCGACGACCGCGTACGGTACTTCCGAGAGTCGACATAAAAGGTTAGACCTGATGGCACTTTTCGTATTTATTTTTATTTATCTTTTAATCATTTTAGTTATTTATTTCGTATGAGAGTCGTTCATGGATGCATGTTGTGGCTTTGAATAAAATGGAAAATGTGTCGCCTCTTGTGGTATATAGGATGGAAACCCAGACATAAATTCCGTAGCCGAATCCGAATGGACGGTAGTGCGGTCTGTACTTGGGATACAACTCCACGTACCACTTGAGCAAACGGCGCATATTTTGTTTTATGTTGTTTTGATTTGTTTATTATCCGTTATTTAAATTCTGCATGTTATTTGTTTGTGTAATGATGAGATAAAGCGTATGGGCTTAGTAAGTTGGATTAAAGGTCCTCCGTTTCGAGGGGTTAAAATCCTTTACCATGATGCTTCGCCGCGCCAGATGACGTATATTCGGTTGAATGTAAGATGTGTTCAATCGGGTATACAAAGTCTGATATTGTTGTCTTTATTTTTATATGCATTATGTCATTAGCACATGGGCTTAGTAAGTTGGATTAAAGGTCCTCTGTTTCGAGGGGCTAAAATCCTTTACCACGATGTTTCGCCGCGCCGGATGACGTATATTCGGTTGAATGTAAGATGTGTTCAATCGGGTATACAAAGTCCGATATTGTTGTCTTTATTTTTATGTGCATTATGTTATTAGCGCATGGGCTTAGTAAGTTGGATTAAAGGTCCTCTATGTCGAGGGATTAAAATCCTTTACCACAATGATTTGCCGCACCCTGTAGCCCGTTACTATTTATTAGGTGTTATCTATTCACCCATTCATTTGTGTCATGTTGTTTACTGTTTTTTTTTAGGTCATTACTGTAACCCCGATCGAACGCGTTTCAGAACACCGCACGAACGCATGTTTTCTCTCTCAGTTCGTTCAAAAGCATTTACAAATGCTATACGAACGCGAACCTTCTGTTTACCGTTCGAAGGCATTTACTAACGCTTCTCGAACGTGCACATATTTCCTTTGTTTTATCATGCATCAGGTCTAGTCCCGTTCGAACGCGTTCTCAAACGATATACGAACGTGAACCTTCTGTTTACCGTTCTAACCCGTTTACGAACGATACTCGAACGCGAATGTGTTTTGTTTCATCAGGTCTTGTCCCGTTCGAACGCGTTCTCAATTGCTATACGAATACGAACCTTATGTTTACCGTTCGAACGCGTTTTCAAACACTACACGAACACGCATACACTGAACTGAGTCTTTTTCATCACATGTCATGCATAATTGTTTCTTAGGTGATTTCTCTTGTATCATGTAATCAATCATACTATTTGTATCCATGCATTTATCTATTTGATGTGTTCATGAGAAGATATTCAAGCATGATTAGGCCGTCAGTATGTTACTTGGTTCTTAAGCATGATTTAGCCTATTTGGTTGTTCATTTTCAAGCATGATTAGTCATTTATTTTGCGTTTGGAATTTGCATTATGTCTAGGTTGTTCTTTATTTTCCGCATTATATGATCGAAGTATGTTCATGAGATTTCCGTGTGCTATTGCATGTTCGCCGTTATTCCAATTTGCTTTCATACGTGATTGAACAATTATTATCTACTGGCATGCCTATGATCGAATGTAATGTGCTTATGACATTGCATGCCAGCCGTATTTATTTATATGCATGCAAATTTGGACATAGATTATATGTAAATAGGTTGTTTGCAAATTTAGACATAGGTTATATGCAAACTTAGATATGAGCCTTGTACTTATGCATGCGAACTTATGAGTAAATTATCCTTGGAAATAAATGATGCTTAGGCTTGGTTAAATTATTGCACAAATCATCTCATTACAAGTGGCATAAGTAAGGGACCATTCCGAACCCAACGATTTGAGGTCTTCCCTTGCGAGGGGTGAGTGCGACCTTAAATCTTTGTCCTGGTTCACACCGGGTGGCGACTCCATCATTCTCCGGTTTAGTCCCCAGTGGGCTACTCCGTACTCCCAACCGGGCCGCGAGCCCGGAACAACATGCGTCGCCCAGTTTCTGTGTTTCCACAGTCTGGCGACTCAATTGGGATAGAGAATCGGCCCCGAAATAATGCCTTGTGATGTTTGGATTTGTGCTTTAATTAACCGTGTCTACTGTGGGTTAAAATCGGCTTAATCAAAGGCATTTTTAAGGCTGGGTAATGGTTTGGTGTCTTCCTTCATTCACTACCTTTCTATAAGGAAAATCTATGAAGGCACCTAGATAATCATTTACTTGTAGCCTATTGTGAGTGACTAATTTGGAGGACTCGTTGTTTATTCCTGTCACCAAGCGATAAGAGCCTAAGAGTCTTGGGTACTTAAGAGAGCCTCGCTCCACCCTCCATCTGGGGAATCTACAATGGGAAATCCATCTGACAGTCAGTCACACACCATAACTCGTTGGCACGTACTGTAAGGTATAAAAAAGGTAAGCTCACTTGGTCGCTCGAACCCTTGAGTGGGGAGACCTAGTTGTGGGCAATCCTTTGCCAGCGAGAGTCTTTGTCTACATTCCCGCAAACCCACACGTAGACTGGAGTTGTATGGCCTATGGAAACTATTTCCTTGTGCTCGTGGACCATCCTCATTCGGACGCAGTTGGACTTCTTGTTAGAAATGCGAACTTGTTGGGCCATTTAAACTGGGACGAGTTCGTATCCTATGACAATTGGGCCAAAAGCTTCTGAAATGTTGATGGGCCACTCTGTAGAAATTATTTCTATATGCTTGTGTTTGGGAACATTGTCGTTTGGATCCATTCGGACCTTTTGTCATGAGGTATGGGCTTGTTGGGCCATTTAAACTGGGACAAGAACGTATCTTATGACGATTGGGCCAAAAGCTTCTAAAACGCCAATGGGCCATTATATGTTTGTGTTTAGGAACATTATCATTTGGATACGGTTGGACTTCTTGCCATGAGATGTGAACTTGTTAGGCCATTTAAACAGGGACGAGTTCACTCCTATGATAGTTTTCCCAAAAGCTTCTATAATGATGATGGGCCGATTTGTGTGAAAATCTTAATGAGTTGATATATTCCTTGTATCGCATGCATCTCATTTATCTCATGCATAAATATATCCTATTAACACCCTCTATGTCTATAAAAGACATCATAGATTCCTGTTGGGTTAGGAAAAAGGGAAGACTCACTAAAAGACCGGTAAAAGATATGAGTACATCCGATAACGAGGTATCCCAGATAGATCAGTTGGAAAACAGTCTCGCCAAAATTACTGAACAGTTACAAGCCTTGACTACTGCTGTGGCTGGTATGGTTGTACCCCGTACAAGGGGAAATTCTGAGAATATGAGGCGTGAGGAGCCTCCGAGTGGGTTGGGGGATGATATCCTCGCTTTTGATGACGACATGGCAGAGTATGCAACAGGCAGAGTGATTGGGTCTCAGACAGAATTTCAGAAGCTTCTGGATCAGGTTGAAACAGTTACCTGCAAAATGAGGGGTAAACATGAAGAGTTGTTAGATTATGAGGCAATGACCTTCGAAGAACAGTTGCTAGCTCAGTTCAAGATGCCGGATATGGCTAAGTTCAACGGGAATGGGGATCCGAGGGTCCATCTCCGATAATATGTGTCAGTTATGATTTCAGTGGGCTTGACACAACGCCAAGTTCAGAAGATGTTTGGGATGTCACTTGAGGGGGCACCCGTAGTGTGGTACCATAGCCTTGAAAGAAAGGTTAAGGAAGATTGGAGAGAATTGGCAGATGCATTTCTGAAACAGTATGTTACAGACTTAGAGATTGATTTGTCACTCCGTGATTTGGAGAACACTAAGCAGAAGCTGGAAGAAAGCTTCAAGAAGTATGTAGACCGCTGGAGAAGCCAGCTTCTGAAGATAAAAACTCGGCCCTCAGAGAAGGACCAAATCAAAATGATCATCAAGGGCACCAAGCCCTCAATTTATGGCAAGTTGAGGAGAATGAGCTCTATGATTGCAGATTTTCGACAGTTGAGGGAAACTGTCATGGATATAGAAGAAGAAGAAGCTGAGAACAGAAAGTTCTATGGCCAGAATAGGAGGACTTTTGGGGGGCATTCTGAGACCAAGCCCGCTGCTGCCGAAGTCGCTGCCATCAGAAACAGGCAATTCTCCAACCTTGGTAGAGCTTTGTCGAAGGTATTTGAAAAGTTGAAGGGACAAGGACTCTTAAAACCCTTAGAGCCTAAACCACTTCCAGATCCTATACCACCCAACCTTGACCTAAGCCTGTATTGTCACTTCCATCAGAGGAGAGGCCACGAAACTGACAACTGTACCCGCCTTAGGCATGAAATCCAAAACCTCATTGATGCCCATAAAATACCTGATCCTGAGAAAGAATAACCCAACACACATCGGAACACCCTACCAAATTACCACTCCGTTCCACCACCCACCTATATGATCAACTCTGGCCTACCCGAAAGCTTCATCTTCCAAGCTCTCAACCACCCAGCTTCTTTCATGAGGATAGGGGATGACAACGGTGAAGAGACATAGGCCGAGGAAGAAGGCAATGTTGTGGATGATGAGACTGTTCTTCCTAGCTTATTTGATCGCAATTCTACATTTTAATAAAGACATTGATTTTATCTACTTGTTCGAACCTATTCTTAATGATAATAAAGACGTTCATTTCGTTTACTTGCCTGAGTCTCTTCCTTCAACCTGCAACATGAGTATGTTTGACGAAAGCATTCAAACATGGTACTATGATACTCAGCGATGTTTAGAACGCAAGGAGTCCTCAGAAGAAGCAAGTAGAAAGGACAGGATATCCAAGCCGATCAATGTGGGTAGATTGAAAACAGTACTTTCTCTAAGGAATAGAAGAATGGTCATCAAGGGAATTGGTGGAAGACCTAACCCAACGGGATGGGAAACTCATTCACGCATGCATGCATACACGTAACATATTTTGCATTCCTTTTTGTGTTTTGTGTTTGTTTTGTGTTCACAGGTTTTGAAGAAGAAAGAGAGAAAGCGGCAAATGAAAGCCAATCAGAAGCATCAATATGACATCAGTGGTTTGGGGACGAGTCCCAGGGTTGAGGCCCATATCAGTATCAGTCTGGGGAGGAGGCCCATATCAGTATCAGTTTGGGACGAGGCCCATATCAGTATCAGTTTGGGGCGAGGCCCATATCATTATCAGTCTGGGGGCGAGGCCCATATCAGTATCAGTTTGGGGCGAGGCCCATATTAGAATCAGTCTGGGGGCGAGGCCTATATCAATATCTGTTTGGGGGTCGAGGCCCGCATTAGCTTGCGGATGAGTCCCAGGGCCGAGGCCCACATCAGTATCAGTTTGGGGATGAGTCTCGAAGGTCGAGGCCCATAGCAGTATCAGTTTGGGGGGCGAGGCCCACATCAATGTCAGTTCAGGGGCGAGGCCCACATCGGTATCGATTTGGGGGTGAGGCCCACATCAGCATCATGCATCCATGCATACATATCACATACATACAATTTTTATTTTGTTCGCAGGATTGTTGCGGTAAAGACCATCTCATCAAGTAACGATTCAAAAATGAGCCACCTCTCATCAAGCAACAGATGCCGGAAATGGCGCTCCAAAATGGAGCACACACAACAGATGCCGGAAATGGCGCTCCTAAATGGAGCACACACAACAGATGCCCAAAATGGAGCACACATAACAGATGCCGAAAATGGCGCTCCAAAATGGAGCACACACAACGGATGCCGAAAATGGCTTCCAAAATGGAGCACACACAACGGATGCCGAAAATGGCGCTCCAAAATGGAGCACACACAACGGATGCCGAAAATGGCGCTCCAAAATGGAGCACACACAACAGATGCCGAAAATGGCACTCCAAAATGGATCACACACAAAAAGATGCCGAAAATGGCGCTCCAAAAATGGAGCACGATTCGGGAATGAACCAGGGGTCGCAGCACCTCACCACCAAATCAACTTAACTCAACACATGACATGTCAAGTGGCAGCTGGCGAGCCAGGTAAGTGAAAATGCATTGCATAACTTTACACAAGTCCCATCAAAGTGGGGGCGACTGTAGGCACTGCATTTTTGCATATAAGTCCCTATGATGAGTCTCATTTGGAGACACTACCTTTTAAGTCATGGAAGTCGCGGGAAACGGACGTCGAAAGGGGAAATTCAGAATAAGTATGTCATCAGATTCATTTCACAAGTTCACTATTTTCGTTCGTGCTGCGTTCGTGACCACGTTCGAACGTCAATCAGATTGCGGGCGTTCGTGTAGCGTTCGAATCGGCGTTCGAACGGTGTCGATATTTCTGGTTTTGCTGCTAGCCTCACATCCAAGCCCAATTAGCCCACCAAAGCCCATAAAACACATCCAAATTAATAAAATACATATTTAACACATGACAAAATTAAATAAAATCTAAAAATCATATACCAATTTAAAATAAAATCATGCCTAATTAAAATCAATCAAGATTATTATATTCCTAACTAAACAAATATCATGCCTAAACAAAATAAATTAAATATATCATATTCCTAATCTAGCCAAGACATGTCCCCCAATCAAATATATGAACTTCCTAATTAAGCACAATCTTGTCTCCAATCAATATGGTGTTTTCCTTACATAACACCAAATCATATCCTCATTTAATGCACAAATCCATTCCTTGTCAAGCAATGATTCACCCATCCCTTTTGTCTATAAAAGAAACACATTGCCAAGACACTTCCCCCTCTCCAATTCAGGCATAGACAGCAAGAAAAAGCCATAGTCCTCACGACCAAAACAAGAACAAGCATCAAAGAATTCTCCTTTCATCCCTCACTCTCCATAATCGAAAACATCAAGCCCCCTAAACACCTCCCCATAGCCAAGAATCATCACCCAAAACAGTCCCCTAAACGCCACCAAAACTGCATCATCGAAACAGTCACAAAGCCCCACTGTAATCACCGAAAAACACCCTCCCTGAAACTGTCTAACATCACCGAATAAACTGCCATAAAACTGCACTGCACCTACCGAGAAACAGCAGCCATGCACCCCTGAAATTACCGAAAAATACACCCAAAACAGTAGCCTAAATATAGCAAACACAGTAACCGTAAATCAGCAGTAAAACAATAGTAAAACAGCAGCAAACCAGCAATGAAACGGAGCGAAAATGGTAGCTTGAGTAGCGAAACAGTGAGAGAAAATGTTGAACCAGTGAACCAGAGGAATTGCGGAGCATCCACCCTTCCGAGGATCGCGTACGGTACTTCCGAGAGTCGACATAAAAGGTTAGACCTGAGGGCACTTTTCGTATTTATTTTTATTTATCTTTTAATCGTTTTAGTTATTTATTTCGTATGAGAGTCGTTCATAGATGCATGTTGTGGCTTTGAATAAAATGGAAAATATGTCGCCTCTTGTGGTATATAGGATGGAAACCCAGACATAAATTCCGTAGCCGAATCCGAATGGACGGTAGTGCGGTCTGTACTTGGGATACAACTCTACGTACCACTTGAGCAAACGGCGTATATTTTGTTTAAGTTGTTTTGATTCATTTATTATCCGTTATTTAAATTCTGCATGTTATTTGTTTGTGTAATGATGAGATAAAGCGTATGGGCTTAGTAAGTTGGATTAAAGGTCCTCTGTTTCGAGGGGTTAAAATCCTTTACCACGATGCTTCGCCGCGCCGGATGACGTATATTCGGTTGAATGTAAGATGTGTTCAATCAGGTATACAAAGTCTGATATTGTTGTCTTTATTTTTATATGCATTATGTCATTAGCGCATGGGCTTAGTAAGTTGGATTAAAGGTCCTCAGTTTCGAGGGGTTAAAATCCTCTACCACGATGCTTCGCCGCGCCGGATGACGTATATTCGGTTGAATGTAAGATGTGTTCAATCGGGTATACAAAGTCCGATATTGTTGTCTTTATTTTTATGTGTATTATGTTATTAGCGCATGGGCTTAGTAAGTTGGATTAAAGGTCCTCTATGTCGAGGGGTTAAAATCCTTTACCACGATGCTTTACCGTGCCTTATAGCCCGTTATTATTTATTAGGTGTCATCTATTCACCCGTTCACGTATGTGTCATGTTGTTTACTATTGTTTTTTGAGGTCATTACTGTAACCCCGTTCGAACGCGTTTCAGAATGCCCCACGAACGCATGTTTTATGTCTCAGTTAATTCGAACGCATTTACAAACGTTATACGAACGTGAACCTTCTATTTACCGTTCGAACACATTTACTAATGCTTCTCGAATGAGCACGTATTTCCTTTGTTTTATCATGCATCAGGTCTGGTCCCGTTCGAACGCGTTCTCAAAAGCTATATGAACGCGAACCTTCTGTTTACCGTTTGAACGTGTTTACGAACACTACTCGAACGCGAATATGTTTTGTTTCATCAGGTCCTGTCCCGTTCGAACGCATTCTCAAACGCTATACGAACGCGAACCTTTTGTTTACCGTTCGAACGCGTTTTCTAACGCTACACGAACGCGCATACACTGAACTGAGTCCTTTTCATCACATGTCATGCATAATTGTTTCTTAGGTGATTTCTCTTGTATCATGTAATCAATCATACTATTTGTATCCATGTATTTATCTATTTGATGTGTTCATGAGATGGTATTCAAGCATGATTAGGCCGTCAGTATGTTACTTGGTTCTTAAGCATGATTTAGCCTATTTGGTTGTTCATTTTCAAGCATGATTTGTCATTTATTTTGCGTTTGGAATTTACATTATGTCTAGGTTGTTCTTTGTTTTCCGCATTATATGATCGAAGTATGTTCATGAGATTTCCATGTGCTATTGCATGTTCGCCGTTATTCCAATTTTCTTTCATGCGTGATTGTACAATTATTATCTACTGGCATGCCTATGATCGAATGTAATGTGCTTATGACATTGCATGCTAGCCGTATTTATTTTTATGCATTCAAATTTGGACATAGATTATATGCAAATAGGTTGTATGCAAATTCAGACATAGGTTATATGCAAACTTAGATATGAGCCTTGTACTTATGCATGCGAACTTAGGAGTAAATTATCCTTGGAAATAAATGTTGCTTAGGCTTGGTTAAATTATTACACAAATCATCTCATTACAAGTGGCATAAATAAGGGACCATTCCGAACCCAACGGTTTGAGGTCTTCCCATGCGAGGGGTGAGTGCGGCCTTAAATCTTTGTCCCGGTTCACACCGGGTGGCGACTCCATCATTCTCCGGTTTAGTCCCCCATGGGCTACTCCGTACTCCCAACCGGGCCGGGAGCCCGGACAGCATGCGTCGCCCAGTTTTTATATTCCCACAATGACGTTTGTGGGTGTCGTTGCTGTAAGCTCTCATGAGACTATAACTCGTCCACTAGGGCCGCCTAGGGGTTTAAAGGTTTGTTACATACGCTAAATGCAATCGTGATCCCTACAAAAGTGGCTTAGTTGATTTATTTATTTTTTGCCTTGTACTTATGCATGCGAACTTAGGAGTATTTAGTTTTTATTTTGTCTTTTGCTCGGGAATAGCAAAATATTAAGCTTGGGTGTGTTTGATAAGTGCGGTTTATACCCACTTATTCCAACATCCTTAGCCTATTATTTTGTTACAGATCGAGTCATTTAATGTCATTTATAGTTAATTTTATATCTTGTTTTTAGGAAGCATTAGAACATGAAGAATGGACCAATTACGCTTGTTTCGGGACCTATTGGGAGCATCAGTCTCAAGAACAGGCAAAAACCAGCATCAGTTGCGCACTGAATTTAAAAGGCTATAACTTTTGATCTAAAAAGGGTTATGAGACCTATAATATATCATTTTTCATCTAATCAAAGAGATCTATGCGTTCCATACAAAATCCAGGGGCTTTGGCGCCGCAGCGCCAAGCCCAGGCGCCGCGGCGCCCCGCGTGCACCAGAAACAAGATTTAAGGTTTTTTTAGATGTTTAATGGTTCCAAGACTTTATTATAAATACATTAGTTCATCCACAACTCAAAAGGGGAGGCTAATACACAACACAAAACACCAAAATACATATTTTTAAATCCAATGAGGAGGATTGAAGAGCAACAAGAGGAGACGAAGGCGGTGACGTTCGAAGAGGAAGAGATTTAATTAAGATTTTATCTTCTTGTTTCTTTCCTTGAACTCTAATGATTTCCATTAGATTCATGACTTGTTTATCATTGTTTTTATCTATTGTCATGAACTAAACTCCTTAATTTTGGAGAATGATGTAACTGATGCTTGAACCTTTGTTTTAATTGTTAATTTTATTATGAAGTTTTATTAAGTTTATTTGTATTCTTTTGAGTTTAATGCTTTGTGTTTGCTGGCCACAAATATGATGATATATGTTTGGAATCTATCACTCGAGAGAGGGGATTTTGAATAGATCTAGAGAATATAACTTAGGAGTTTTATAGAGTTCGAGAGAATATATAAGTTCCTTTGAAGTCGTTAATATAGAATCACAAAGCGTAATGAGTTGTTAACTACTAGATTTTTATAGAGATATCGAAGTCTATAGTTGATGATATTTTCACTGATGCTCAAGAGAGGGAGTGGATATTTTCGAAATCTTGACTTATAAACAATATAACTGAACAAGGATTAATTGGCATGAGAGGCGACAACTAGGTGAAATCAGGATCTAGAATCTCTATCGTATTAGTTCCTCCTATCTAAATATTTTTATATTTTATTTATTTAATTAAATCTTTGTTAATTATCGTCTAAATAAAGTTAGGATTATCAATTGTAGTATTTAGTGCGAGTTAACACAATCCATGTGGGTTCGACACTCTAAAACTCATTTATACTAAAACTTTACACCGTACACTTGCGGTATGATACAAAATATCATAACAAGTTAACGACAGAAGGATTGTTAAAAATACGTGATGACCTCGACTTATATGGTTAAGAAAGGTCGTTCGTGTTCTTTGCAAATTCAGATGTGGTTGAATTGCGTATATATGAGGTAGGCTTATATGACGAACGTGTCTGAACTTAGAGAGTCCCACAATATGAAGTGTACTTATTGAGCACTTGGATAGCCGATAATATTTAATAATAAATAATATTTGATGTTATAATTATCAATCAAATTAATTAAGTGTTATTGGATAACATTAATTATTTATTTGACCAATTGGGATTAAATAGATTAATCCAAATTAATAATCACACAAGAGTTTTGTTGTAATTTCATAAATATCTCTACCATTGGATGATATTTTGGTAATTATAAAAATATATAATAATATGTGTATTTGGCTTGATTTAATTGTATTAAATCAAAATAGTAGACAATAAACTAATCAAGTGGTTAAAATTCGTCTAGATTTAATTGGATTAAATAAAAATAGTAGACAAAGTTGATTAGTTACACCTAATATGAATATTTGAACAAATTGGATTAAGCCCACATAAAAAATTGATTAGAACTTTTATTAATTAAATATTACATAAACTTGACTATAAAAGACAAGTTCGAGCAAGTTTTTGATAAAAACAAGCATAAAGCAAACCATAAAGCAAGAATAAGGCAAAATATAAGAAAAATTAACCTAAAGAAAGTATTTGTAAGAGAAGCTTTGGAAGTTCTCTACATTTTAAACAAAAAGAAGAAGATTGGATCTTAGAATCAAGCTTGCTAGGTAAGTTTGATATTCTCCAAAGATATGTTTTTCATTAGTGAGTTGTTATCATTAGTGAAACATATAGTGATGTATGTATTGGATATATAATAACATAGCTTGAAGTTGAAATTAGGTTAATGAATGGTGTATGGATGTTTTGAAATATAAACACAATATGCTTGTGATTAGGTCAAATATGTTCATGTTGGACAGGAAACAAAAAATTAGAGTTTGGAAATCTAGACGAAAGCTTGGAGCTATGACTACTATTCTAGAATCATTTGGCCACTTTTGACTGACATAGAATTGTTCATGAGTAACTTCTTTGTGGGATTCTTGTTTGGTTTGTATTTGGATTCAAAGTAATGTATATATGTATTTAGAAAACATCTATGTTTATGCTATAACATGTGTTGAAGTTGGTTTTGATGTTAAAAATTAGAATTTGGGTGTTTGGAATTGTTTTGGAAATATTAGAAATGTATTGGGTTAAAAACCCTAAGAATTAGCTCTCATTCCAACTCTTTGGAATGAGAGGTGATACTTAAAGGGAAAAAACATTCAGCTCTGTCTACACATGAACAATATGTGAGTATTGTTCATATGCACAGTGTACATGTGCAATGTTCACGCCCACAGTGAGCGCGGGCACTGTTCATGTGCACTGTAACGTGTGTGTTGAAATTTGTTTTGGCTCGTTTTCGAGCTTCTAGACTTCGATTCATCCCCGATTTTTTTTTCCATGGACTCTTAATGGAATATTGTATTTCATAAAATTATTTAAAAATACATCCATGCTCTATACCCATGGGTTAGACCCATTTCTACAGCGCAGAGCATTAATCCGACCCTGGGAGTTCCATATCCGCCCCAACATCTTTAAGTTAGGATCTACCATTCATTTATGTTTGCAGTTAAATCATTAATTAGAATGTCTTCTATAATGATTTTATGCTCTAATTGAATTCGTGTATTGTGAATTCTTCCAACCGACCCTATTACCTACAAGCTCTTTAGCTTATATAGGGTCATATGTATGTAGGTGTCATCTTTCGACTGACACTTGTTTATAATTGGACCGCTCTTCAGAGGCATGATGTAAACTTGGCATGATACAAGCTCTAATATGGCATTAGGTGTAAACACACTTGTTATTATGCATACTAAACCCTGCTTACATGCTAAGATAAATGGATTATCATTGAAGTCCATTCATCTCGGATTGAGATATACATGACATCATGTACTCTGGGGTACTGATGTTGAGGCCAAAATACTTATGATGCATTTCGATGGGTTCTAGAGTGTGACTGTCCCGGAACATTTATAGGTTAGACTGGATTCAATTCGGAGTTCCTTCACTCAGGAATGGTATGAGTTCGGAGCGACGTTACTCCATGTTGGGGCTTAACTTCTCGGGAAAAACTTCAATTTCTCTTGAAGTCTCTGGATTCCAGGGAAATGAGGTAACATTGTATCAAAGTTAGGTCTAGGTTGTCTTCTGGGTTGTTTGAGTTTGGAGGTAACTAAGGTTGGTAAAATTTATTGTCTCGTCTCGTCCCAACGGGATCCCATCCCATTTGGGACGGGATCCCATCCCGTTTGGGACGGGATTCAGGATAATATTTCTTATATTGAAAATGGGATGGGAAACTTTGAGTCGAGACGGTATTTTCATAGGACAGACTAAGATTTCATGGGATTGGACGAGATTTTTTGTAAAATGGGGACGAACTAAGATGTATTTTTATCCCCACTGACGGGATCAGGATTGACAAATCTCATCCTGTCCTGGTCCATTACCAACCCTAGAGGTAACCCTTAACTCCTTATGTATACTATTACAGTAGTATTATGACATGTGTTACTCTCTTATTGGACCTGAGTCTGTGCTCATCAGTTTTACTCGGGAGGCTTGCTAAGGAAGATTCAAATGCATGTCAACACGTGTCCTTGGATGCAAAGCTAATTTTAAGCACCTACATCCACACTCCCATCAGACTACTTATTTGAAATAAATAGTGCTTAGGATGAGGACACTTGTCGCGATGCTTTGTATGTCAAGCTTACAACCATTTGTGATTAGATGTCTCATAAATCTGAAAGACACAGATTAATGAGAAATTTGAAAAGGCAATAATGTTTTATGGAAGGTTTTCTTTAAATACTGCTTATATAAAATGTCATTATGCCTTAATTTTCTCTATTACTGCTATTTCTTCTCTAAGCGAAAAAAATCTTCAATTTCCTCGTTTTAGAAAATTTTCTTTTTAATATATGAAAATGGTCGCTCCGGTGATTGAGAACAAGCCCTTTGATGAGGTGCTTGAACAAATGAACCTCCTTGATACATTGGAGGTTGAAGAGTATCATGTAGACCTCTATAATCCATAGACATTAGACAGGATGAGATCATGTTCTTTAGGCAACAAGTGTAGTACCTGATGTTCCATATCCACCCTCTTATTCTCGATTTTATTTTGGTAATGAACATTTCACCCATGCAAATGAATCATTCAATATTTTTGGGGTTGTAAGCTCTTAGGTTCCTCTACATGCTGTTGACAGATTGCCATTTTTTCTCCTTGTATGACTTCCTCTCCCTCTATTACTTGAAGTCTGGACTTAAGAGATACCATATTGTCCAGGGACATAGGGAAAAGGTTTATTACTCTTTTCCACAAGGACTTCGTGCCTAAGATGGAGTTCATAGAGTGGGGTCTTAATCCCCCTCTGAAGGTTACTGGTGCCTGGAGGATGCTGGAACACTAATCGTATTAGATTTCTCACACCTTCAGTAAGGATATACGTGGGTAACCCTTGGCATTATATTTAGATAAATTGTGTGATATTGATACTGATTTATATCTATTTGTATATGCAATTGAAGGTGTTCTGAGGCCTATCTCTTCACATCTCAGGGTCACATTCTATGAGAAGTAGAAGGTTTTTCCTGATCCGAAGTGCATATATGAAAGTGCATATAAAGAGGTTTAGGGTTGATGCGATTAGTGAGGTATTTCGATTCTGAAGTGAAACTAGAGAATACCTACTTATCAGGCTTCCCAAGGTGTTTTTGAGTCAATTGAAGGCGTGGGTAGATGACGGGCCATGTATCAATTGGGAGATTGTAAAAAAGTATTCAAGTGAATGGACTATTCCTCTTAGGTCTGATGGACTTGAGCCTGAATGAATTCTTCAGGGTGATCCCAGCCATCTAGCCTATGTCAGAAGGGAAGTTATCCCAAGAAACCATTGACCATCACCCAAGTATGAGGAAGAAATCTTTGGGATATCTGATGTTCTCTCTTTGTGTTAAGGTGGATTCAAAGCTAGACAAATGGAGGAGCATGAAGCTCAAAGGATTTTTCGGAGCCCAAGAAGAAAAAAAGGTTACTTCTTCGGAGAGGAAGATGGGGATGGTGAAGGTTAAAAAACCTTCACTTATCTACATAAATTTGGATGAGGAAATCGTCGAAGGTATTCTAGGTGGGTGAATTTCACCGATGCATGTGAGTGTGAAGGAACTTAATTTTTCTATGTCTAACTCACTATTTTCTTCTGCAGTGACAAGTGAATAAGAAAAACTGGGGCTGAATTGGAGTCCGGAAACTCCAGAACGAGAGAAAATAAAATTCATTGCGCACATGCAGGAGAAGCGCGCTACAGTGCGAGTGCAAACCAATTTTTTTTCTTAAAAAATTTAATGCTTTAAACTCCTTCAGCTCTTTGGACACAAAGAGTTGAATGGAATATGATCTTCTACCCTAAATCCTTTCAACCTTCCCTAAACACTCTCAAAACACCCAAAATTAATTTTTAACATCAAAACCAACATCAACACATGTTATCGAGTAATAAGGTAAGTTTTTCAAAATATCAAATATTTTTACAAAAACATAAATTTATTCTAAATAGGCACTTGCGTAAATTTTGAATCCAAAACACAAACCAAATTAGAATCCCACCATGAAATGACTCGTGAACAATTCTAGGTCACTCAAATGTGGTCAATTAATTCTAGAATATATGGGTTTTATGCTTAGAATATATAGTAAAATGCCTAGGCTTGTAGAATAATCAAAACAAATGGGTCTTGGGCAAAGGAAAGCGGCATAATAATTTTAATTTTTCGCTGCGCACTCGCGGCCGCTCCCTAACACGTTACTTACTCACATGGATACCTAAACCCCTTATGGTACACATACGGGCCGACAAATCCAATCTTTATATACATTTGATTAATGAGTGCCTCGGTCCACACCCAACGAACATACAGAGGCAACACCATGAAAGGTTTCTGACATACATGGCATCAAAGTGTGGAGAATCTCACACAAAATCAATGTTATCCTATAGTCAAAGGATTACATATACTACTCGACTAGAGGAGATTCCTATTATCGGTGGTGTGTACTTTCAACTATTAGGAATCACCTGTGAGTCATTCGATATTCGGTCCAACCAATAATCACAAGTCAATACGAGCTTCTAAAGCTCATGGTACACCGAGTTAAACCATTGGAACTCCAATTTCAATATACGACATGTACTAGTCTTCTGGGTTATAGGAATTCGACCATATTCCAAAACCAATGACTTGGAATATATATACTTTAAGAACAATTTATATTAGTAATACTATCCCAATGTCGGACCACCTAGTGTCCAGTATTAATACAAAACTATTCTAAGGTCGATGTCATTCTTAGCATATTTATATATCTATCTAATATGCATAATGAAATTACCATTAATAAGGTTAGAAATGAAAATGTAGTTATTTTATTCAAAAATAATAAAATATACAATATATTATTCGGATTAGCGCTCCAAGCACTAACACCAACAAACTCCCACTTGCTTTGTGCCAATCTGGATGGTACCGCAGTCCTATCTCCTCCACATGTTTATCGAATAACTTAGGAGGTAAGGCCTTAGTAAGAAGGTCTACTATTATGTCTAGTCCTTGAACCTTCAAGACCGCTATATCTTTTTGTTCAATGATCTCTCTAATCACACGATGTTTCATTTCCAAGTGCTTTGACTTGGAATGCGCTCTCGGCTCCTTAGCCTGCGCAATGGCTCGGTTATTATCACAATCCAGTGGGATCTAATTCGCAATATTAGGTACACCGCGAAGTTCTGTGATAAAATTACTAATCCAAACAGCTTCTTTAGCAGCTTCTGAAGCAGCTATAAATTCTGCCTCAGTGGTGGAATCAGCTGGTGAGCCTTGCTTTGAACATCGCCAACTAACCACACCACTATTAAGGGTAAATATGTATATGTGTATAGACTTTCTATCATCTGGATTTCCCTGGAAGTCGGAATCTGTATAACCCTTAACTTGTAGCTCATCTTCTCCATATATCAGAAACTTATCCCTAGTACTCTTAAGATATTTTCAGGATATGTTTCACAGCTGTCCAAGGATCATTACTCGGATCAGATTGATATCGGATAGTCACACTGATATCGAAACTGATGTAAGGTCTCATACATAGCATATCATATATAATGCTTCCAATACAAGAAGCAATGTGCCATTTTATTCGAAAGATGTATGCTGTATCGGAAAAAAGGTATATTTGCTACCTTGCAGTTGGTAAAACCGTACCTTTCTAACATCTTATCTATGTACGTCGATTGAGATAACTGTATAAGCTTCCTATCTCTATCCCGGTAGAGCCTTATACCTAGTATATAAGAAGCTTCACACATATCTTTCATGGAGAAGTTCTTGCAAAGGTAGGCTTTCACACTTTGCATCATTCCTATATCATTTCCAATGATAAGGATGTCATATACTTACATGACTAGGAAAACTATCATGCTCTCATTAACTTTCTTATAAACACACGGTTCTTCCTCGTTCTTGATGAATCCAGCATCAAAACGATGATTCCAACTTCGGGATGCCTGTTTAAGTCCATAAATAGACTTCTGGAGCTTACAAATCAAGTTTGAAGTTTCACTGGATACGAAACCATCTGGTTGTTCTATATAGATATCCTCCTCAAGGAATCTATTTAGGAAAGAGGTTTTCAAATCCATCTGTCATATCTCATAGTCGTGATATGCAGCAATGGCTAAAAGAATCATAATAGATTTTAACATTGCTACTAGTGAAAAAGTTTCCTCACTGTCAATCCCAGGACGTTGAGTGTAACCTTTCGCTACCAGTCGGGTCTTAAAGGTTTCCACCTTTCCATCGGGCCCTCGTTTCCTTTTGTAAACCCATTTACAACCAATAGGTTTAACTTCTTCAGGAAGTTCAACCAAATCCCAGACTTGATTTTCATGCATAGAATTCATCTAGGATTTATGGCTTCCTACCATTTTCCCGAATCGATATCCCATATCGCTTTTTTATATTTAGTCGGATCTATTTTTTCCAAGAGGAGAACATCAAGACTCACATCAGATGTTAAAAACAATCTCTCAAGAGGCTTTAATATTCTATTCGATTTATGTAGAACCTGTGTTGTAGATCATTTACCTAGTTGGATCTCTGGTCCCATATCAGGTTCATAACTATTGGGATTAAACTCATTAAGTTCAATCTTTCTACAATTCCCACTTTCTCTCAAAAATTCCTTTTCAAGAAAAGTGAAAAGTGAATAAAAAATACATTTCGTTGCTAAGAATCGTAGAATTGATATCCTAAAGAATTTTCAGGATATCTAACAGACCTATATTTATACCCCTTGGGTGTTAGTTTATCCCGCTGCACAACTCTAATGTATTGATCGGTGATAAACACACACGTAATGCAAGGACACATATCGCTCAAGTAGTATAAAATATATCGATCCCACGAGGACTTAATTGTTGGACAGTTATGACCCATAGCATCACTATTTGTACAGATCATGGTGTTGTTGTACAAATTAACTATGTGACAAAAGAAATTGCCCTTTTATCATTTGTAATTAGATTACCAAGATGTATAAATGATAAAAGGTCCATATGATTAGTTCCAGATTGATAAGATATGAGACAGTATCAATCCACGAAGGTTTAATCATTAAATATCCATAGTCGTAGTATTATCGAGATTGGACATCGATAATGCGGAATAGACTAGTATTACACTTGTGCGCGTTGTGGGAGCATAACGACATAGTTCTCATATATTTGGGTATAGGATACTTATGCAAGTGTAATAGGAGGTTGTGTTTACCGATGGTACGGAAATAGCTTCGCTCTGGATAGACCCCTCGGAATTCCATTGGTAGTATGACTATGTGTCTATGGAAGTCCGAATCAGGGTAAGTGTATTTGGTCTTAACTTGAAATTTTCACATTTAATACTTGCGACAATCAATATGCTTTGGTTTTGGTCGTCCAGGGCTTTAACAGGTTATGTGTACGCCTCTTCTGGGTATATTGGGAATCGTAGTGTATTGGGTGTGATGTCGAGATGGAAGTATCACTCCAGTCATAGTGGAGATGATGATCACGTAGGATACGAAACTGGTTCTCTTATATGCTGTAGCTATCAGGATATTATGACTAGGCCATATTTATCCGATTATATAGACTAGTTACCAGAGATCCGATATGTGCTTCGTACGGGGCAGACACATTTCCAGCCCCAGGCCTTTCACGTGACATCCGATACTGGATCAAAATACGCAATACTAGGTATACTACGCCTGATATAGATCACATATTCCAGTAAGAATATTTCTGGAGAATTGGGTAGGCACGATGCTTTGTTAGAAGCCAACCATGTCTTGTAAATCGGTAAAAACGTAGTACTAGGTACGTACGTGTTCGGATAGTCTGACGACCGGATTTACTGCCAACATATCCGAGGATCTCATGGGTCGCTTCCCGAAGATTCACCGATGACGTATGACTCGCACTTTATTAATCTGGGATTAATTAGATGAGAGAGAAACTTAATCTGGGATTAATTACAGAGATATTTTATCTGGGATAAAATATTATTTAAAGAGAGAGAGAACGATTAATTTGGAATTAATCGATAAAATAATATATTCAATATATTATACGAAATTGGATTTCGACGCGAAATTAATATTAGATTTTAATTCGGGCGAACGAGTTAATTTAGAATTAATTCATTAGTGATGTGAATAGTAATTTTGCTAGGCAAAATTATTTAATTGAATTTGATTTAATTACGTCGCAACAGAAAATTCATTAATTCAGAATTAGCGAACCCGAGCCCGGGAGTGTTTGTGAGCCCACTCGTATTTTAAATCGAGTGGGGCCCACTTGTCACATCAGTTGTCACATCACTTGTCACTTTAGTTGCTTTTGGTGATGGGTTTTGGTGACAATGATGATAACTTATTATACACTCCAAATGTGTAAGGATTAAATAAAAAAATGCCTTGTACTTTTGGTATATCATTTAATTGATTTTAGAAATCATACTTAACACAACACTTTTGACTTTCCTCTCTCATTCTTCTATTCTCTTCTCACACCCAATGGGCCATTTTCTTCTCCTTATTTTCTGCACCATTGCCGAGAGTTGTAGAAGAAGCTTAGGAAATTTTGTGGCAAAATTTCAAGAGTGCTAGCACACATCCGGAGTCTTGCGAAGGTGATAGGGAAACCCACCCGTGGGCATGGAATCACAACACAAAGCTTGGAGCTTGGTGGACATCCATGTCCGAACTTTGGAGGAGCAAAAAACAGCCCACTGCCGTGAACACCTTGGAGGAGGAAAAGATTTTTGTGTTTAACGCATCGCATAACCGATCAATGTAAGTATGATTCCGCCGTACTTCTTTGTTGTATTCGTACATGTACATTGCTTGAATTGATCCTTGGGACTTAATAGAAACCCAACATTAATACCTAGGCTATTAATTTATGACGCCAAATGTTTACGAGTATCTAATTGATTGGTTGTTGATTAGGTGGTGATTTTAAACTAAAGACAAGTAAATAAAACAATGCGAGAGTAAATTTAAGGAAAATTCAATATTAAGAAACTATTTAGGGTTGTGAATCATTCCAATATCTTTTAAAGATGAAGTGATTATCTCATGTTTGTGCAATATATTGGTTTATTAACTTGGAACATGAAATTATGCAAAAGCCTCTATCGATGGTCAGATGCAAACACCTAAAGTAGTCCAATTAATCATATGTCTATGTTAACCAAATTACCTGAATTCATTAAGATTAAGTTCAAATTGTGGCTACCCCCGCCCAACAAGTATATGTCTATCCTGGAAGGAAATCTACCTAAGACTCTTTTACCCCAAGGTGAGATCGTGAGCTATTGAGTCTAAGGCTGAAACCTAAAATTCCTTCGTCAAATTTATTTTAAGTTTACTAAATCAATCTTATTTGTGCTAGTTAATAAGAAGCGTTAAGACTAAGGCTGAATAAATAAACCTTTATATTACCCAAGACATAAAATAACCACTTATAAAACGGTGATATTGGAATTCATCACAACCCCAAATATGTTATTTAGTTACAACACATATTTAGGACTAGTATAAACTTAAATAAAGAAAATGACATAAAGTAAACTTGGAAATTAAAAAGATAAATTAACAATAAAAGAAAATATTGGGGGTTAGAGGAACAACTTTTATTACTTCTAATTTAGATATCTCCCTAATTATAATATATAAACTTGCATGACATTACCAACCGACTATATAGGCGGTATCCTGATTAAGTCATATTTTAGATTAATTCCAACCGACCATAAAGGCGATATCCCATTAAGTCAGGTTTTAAAATAGTTTATATATTATAACTAATGGAGATTAATCTAAATATTAGTAATAAAAGTGACACACTCGAAAAGTGGTCTTTTACTCCCAAGTATAAGAGTGTCGAAGTAATAAAATAACCTGGTGAGTACGGGGTCTATCCACAGAGAAGAGATTTAGCAAAATAGAATATTTAACAGTACGGGAATGAAAAGTTTGCTTTGTTGAAGTAGTTGGAGGATTTTAGGTTGAAATACAATAATAGAAGGAAATGCTGGAGTTAGGGGATCCACTTTTAGTCTTTTAAACATTTATAAATCTCGCTTTATAATAATTTATAAATTGTCTTTTTATACCCACTTAATTTATTACAAGAATTAATTATGCCAATTAAAGAACCAGACATAAAAGCGGTAGTCATTTCTGTCAATAATTAGTCCGACCAAGGTACCAAGCATGCCAAAAATAGAAAACCAGCAATAAAGGCGGTGATACCGTTTGTCTATAACAAGTCCTACCAAGGTACTTAATTATGCCAAAATCGTATAAAACCAGCCATATATGCGGTATAAAGATAAAACCAGCCATAAAGGCGGTAGACAGTTAAAACCAGCCATAAAGGCGGTATAAAGATAAAACCATCCATAAAGGTGGTAGACAGATAAAACCAGCCATAAAGGCGGTATAAAGATAAAACCAGCCATAAAGGCGGTATAAAGATTGTCAATAATTAATCTAGATTTAAATTAAGTTTTAATCATTATATTTCAATTTATTTATTATAATAAAAGTGAGTTTAATTTATGTTCTAATTATAAAAGCTTCACCCTTACTCCAGCAGAAAAGAAATTAGCTACTCATTTTGTAATAAAACATATTCGTACTTTTGTTATTGAAAGAAAAAAAACATTACAAAAGCTTTAAGTAAATAAACAAACAAGACACCCTCTCTTTAAGGATTACAGATGAATCAGGAAAGAAAGTATGAAAATTTCTAATGCTGGACGCTCATTTTTATAGGCAAATTCGCCGCCCAGACCAGCGAATGCATGTTGTGGACACGTGTCAAAGAATGGTGAAGCCACATTGGGGACACATGTCAGAGAATGATGAAGCCACGTTGGGGACACGTGTCGCGACATAAAGGTCCAACGTGTCACGACGTGCTTGCAGATTTTACGACATGCTTGTCGATTTTACGACGTGCTTGCCGAGTTTACGATGTGTTTGCAGATTTTACGACGTGCTTGTCGATTTTACGACGTGCTTGCGAGCTTGTCTGATTTGTCCCGTCGAGCTTCCGAGCAGTATTTTTCCTGACAAAAACATAAAATAACACAGTAAAAGCACTCAAAGCATAGCTTTAAAATATTTACACAAATGTGTCAATTTAAGGGGATTAGTGAAACTATAAGTGTAAAATGATTAACTTATCGTCTAATAAATATGCACTTTTTAGTATTCATCACACTCCCCCAACCAGTTTATTACTAGTCCCTAGTAATTCAAGCGGAAGAAAAATTCTTATCTAAGTCAACAATTGTTTTCTTTTTTTCTGAATAATCAAATAAATGACTTCTCCTGTACTTTTTTTACCATTCTTCAATATACTCATAAAACAAGGTATTAATCAATATATTGTGCCCACAATATCACAAGTATTTATTGAAAAGAGAGTAATATTTTTGTCCTAAGATTATATTAGAGTTTACACTTTTTTTTGGCAGTGAAAGTTTATTTATAAACATATCTTCAATCCATGTATCGAACTTTGGGCCAGTGACTCCTAAACCAGTTGGTTTTAGGGCACTAGGTGTTAAGACACCCCTACGGGTTTAATTGCTCGGATCTCAGATAAACATTGTCTAAAATATATTTTCAATCCATATATCGATCTTTGGGCCAGTGACTCCCAAACCAGTTGGTTTTAGGGCACTAGGTGTTAAGACACCCCTACGGGCTTAATTGTTCGGATCTCAGATAAACAGTGTCCGATTTCCTTAAGCTTTCTTTTTAACCCTTGTAACGAGGTTTGGGCCAGTAATTCCCAGACCAGTTGGTCTTAGGGTATTAAGTGTTAAAACACTTATTCAGACTTAATTGCTCGGGTTAGAAAGGCTACGAAATGAACTTTATTCAAACTTCACTTCTTCTTTTTTTCTTTTTCAGTTTTGCAAAATAAGAAATTTCACTGCTTTTAGGTGTTACCTCCAACAAATTAGAGAACTGAATGTTACAAAATTTTCACTTACCACCCATGGTCATATGTTACCATATTGTTGATAATATCAGCCAGACGAGCATATAAAGATCAAATTTAATCAATGTTATGGAGAATTCAAAAATTTAAATAATTCAAAAAAGAAAGGAACGATAAATAACTTGTTATGAATTATATTGAGATGCGTCTCAGGAGTGAAAACTCCTTACACAGCCACCTCTGAACAACAATTCCACTTGGTTTAGAAAACAAATTTGTTGTTAGTTTGTGTGTATATATATGGATATATATTTTTACACAAAAAATAACAACACAGTAAAAACTAACATCAATGAAACATACATAAACATGAAAATTATTTATTTCATAAACTATCATCTCCCCCAACCAAAATGAGACATTGTCCCCAATGTTTAAAGAAAGAAAGAAAGAGTTTAGAAGATATCACCTGGTTATTGTGGAATAACTAAAGATTACAGATTAAGGTCCAGGTTTACTTTGCGCTTCTTGCCACGATCGTTACCAGACCAGTTCAACTTGGAAAGAATAGGGTCGATTTTTTGGTTCATAAGCTAAGAGTTGGTCAATTAAATCATCAGCTGTTCGTGCAGTTAAAAAGATATCTCTTACCGGTTTTGAAATAAACCCATTTCTTTTGGCATCTTCAAGAAATACAAAAATAAAATCGAAAAATCCATTAACATTAAACAGCCCAATAGGTTTTTGGTGAATATTCAAGTTTGCCCATGACGCAACAGTGAATATTTCTTCCAACGTTCCGAGCCCACCTGGTAAAGCAATGAAAGCATCAGCATGATTGATCATTTCAGTGAGTCTTTCAGACATACCTGGGACAATACATTCTTCTCCATTTGATTTTCGATGATGTGGCTTTCTGTTAAAGGTTTTGGGATGATCCCCAAAACTTGACTTCCACATTCTTGTACATCTTTTGAAATATACCCCATCAATCCAAGATTGCCACCGCCATATACTGAGTGCATATTTCTGTTTGCCATAACTCTACCCAATTCTCGTGCTCCCTCAACAAATTCTGGTTTAGTTCCGGAGCTAGTTCCACAAAATACACAGATATTAGTGAATCGTCGTTTTGAAGTTGTCTCCATTTGTGCTGCCTCTCTTAGCTAGATGTGTTGAGGAAATGGAAATGGCGAGCTGAATTTATAGATCCTGAAAAGGGTTAGTGAGAAATGCACTAATATCTGCAAAATGACAACTATCAGAAAAATAGATTGTGAAAAAAAAATGTTAGATACTGTCGGTAAAAAGTAAAGGAAAACAATAATTTAAAGTAAAGAAAATCAATGCAATAATATATACTGGTATTTGTGATTGTGGCTCACATCTTCCTCTAGTTTTACGTCCAGTAACGGCTTGAACGCCCTCTATGGGTCGGGGATAGGCTTCCCATCCAATTTTCTTATAAATTGGCAAACAGGGTCTTTTAAAGTCAGATTCCCGAGACTGTATGGTTGTCTTTCTTTATGAAATTGTGTGCGTAATCTGAGAATTTCACGATGAACATATCCACTAGGATGCGTCTCAAGAGTCAATGATATATCATCAAAAGGCTCCTTACTCAGTCCATCCCTAATGAATTGTATTTTATCCTCACGATTATCAGACACCATTCCTAAAGAACGACAACGAGTGTTGCACGTACAACGTGCACACTTATAACAAACACCCATTTTTTAGCTCTTCATTTTTTAGAATAGGTGCTTTTCCCTAAACCAGGCATGTAAGGAATGAAGGAGTCAGGTGACTCACCTGCCAAACGAACCCTTTCTTCGATTACCCAACGAATATCATTAGGAATACCATGAATCATAAGAATTCTCAATCTTTCTGTGTGGGCTTTGTAAATTTTAATCAGAGTATTTTGGGGAAGTACAGGAAAGTTTTTATGGAGGGTTGCGAGAGTTTCTTCCATACCTTAGTTTGTAGGGTATCAGTATTTTTAAGAAACTGAAATAACCGATTTGAGTCACGAAGTACCGTTATCCGCTGCTTTACCGGGGTGTGAGATAAAATAAAACAACAAGAACACTATAAAACTAAGAACAATGGAAATTACATAAATATTAAACAGAACATGAAAGAAACTACATCAATCAAGGTATATTGGGTCTGACAGGAAAAAAGTTTCTTGAAATTTTGAGTACTCCAAAAAGGGTTTCAGACACTGTCTATTTACTTTAAATACATCACTGTCCCTAGGATTCTCAATGTTAATAGCCCCGTATGGGTAAACATGTTTCACAATAAATGGGCCACTCCATTTGGATTTTAACTTTCCAGGAAATAAATGAAGACGAGAATTATAAAGCAAAACCTTTTGACCAACTTCAAATATTTTTCGTGAAATTCGACTATCATGAAAGGCTTTAGTTTTGGCTTTAAGAATTTTCGTATTTTCATATGAATCATTCCTTAACTCTTCAATTTCATTTAGTTGCAATTTACGTTCATGACCAGCATTTTCAAGGTTTGAATTAAATGCTTTAATAGCCCAAAATGCTTTATGCTCAAGTTCTACAGGCAAATGACAAGGTTTTCCATAAACTAGACGATAGGGAGACATACCCAAGGATGTTTTGAAAGCTGTTCGATATGCCCAGAGTGCATCAGTTAGTCGAAGAGACCAATCTTTGCGATTTGGGTTAACCGTTTTTTCTAGAATTTGTTTAATTTCCCTATTTGCTAATTCTACTTGTCCATTTGTCTGAGGGTGATAAGAGGTGGAAATTTTGTATGTGACTCCATAATTTTTCATTAAGGATTCAAAAGGTCTATTACAAAAGTGTTTACCTCCATCACTTTTTATGGCCCGAGGAATTCCAAATCGACTCAACAAGTTTTCTTTTAAAAATTTGATCACAGTTCTGTGATCATTGTTCCGACAAGGAATTGCCTCGACCCATTTTGAAACATAATCGACTGCAACTAAAATATATAAAAATACAAAGGATGGTGGAAATGGGCCCATGAAATCTATCCCCCAACAATCAAAGATTTCGATGACAATGATGGGATTTAAAGGCATCATGTTTCTTTTTGAAATAGATCCCAACTTTTGACAATTTTCGCAAGTTTTGCAGAAAGTGTATGTATCTTTAAAAATGGTGGGCCAATAAAATCCACATTGCAAGATTTTTGCAGCGGTTTTCTTAGATGAGAAATGACCTCCACATGCTTCTGAATGACAGAATTGAATAACACCACTTATCTCACTGTCAGGTATGCATCGTCTGAAAATCTGATCAGGGTAGCATTTAAACAGATAAGGATCATCCCAGTAGAATCTTTTGACTTCGGTCAAAAATTTCCTCTTATCTTGTTGGCTCCAGTCTGGGGGTATCTTTCCTGTCGCAAGGAAATTGACAATATTAGCATACCAAGGCATTACATTTACCGAAAATAAAAATTCATCGGGGAAAGAGTCATTGATAGGAATGGTATCGATTAGTGACTCGTTGTGAGTCTCGATAAGTCTCACCACGTTCTCTGCCCCCTTTTTATCTTTGATTGTGATATTGAATTCTTGAAGCAATAAAATCCACCGTATTAATCTTGGCTTGGCATCCTGTTTAGACATCAAATATCTTACACACAGCATGATCAGAGTAAACAACAGTTGAAGAACCGATTAAATATGATCGAAATTTATCAAATGCAAATATTACAGCAATCAGTTCTTTTTCTGTGGTAGTGTAATTCATTTGTGCACTGTTTAATATTCTACTAGCGTAATATATCACATGCGGTTTACCTTCCTTTCTCTGCCCTAGAACTGCACCAACTGCATAATCACTAGCATCACACATTAGCTCAAAGGGCAATGACCAATCAGGGGATTGCATAATAGGAGCAGAAGTCAAAAGACTGATAATTTTTTGGAATGATTTTTGACATTCTTCTGTCCATTCAAATGTTGCATCTTTTAATAGGAGGTTACATAATGGTCTGGATATGGTACTGAAGTCTTTAATGAACCTCCTATAAAATCCTGCATGTCCTAAAAAAGAATGAATGTCTCTGACTGTTTTTGGTGATGGTAATTTAGAAATGACCTTTATTTTTGCTTTGTCAACCTCAATACCTTTAGACGACACAACGTGTCCTAAAAAAATTCCTGAATCAGTCATGAAATGGCATTTTTCCCAATTTAACACAAGTCCTTTTTCTTTACATCTTTTCAAAACATTTTCCAGATTAGTCAAGCAATTATCAAATGAATTTCCAAAGACAGTTATATCATCCATAAAGACCTCTAAACAGTGTTCAACCATGTCACTAAATATGCTCAACATGCATCGTTGAAATGTTGCTGGTGCATTACAAAGTCCAAAGGGCATTTTTCTAAATGCAAATGTTCCAAAGGGGCATGTGAATGTGGTCTTTTCTTGGTCTTCTAAAGCAATGGGAATCTGATAATAACATGAGTAACCATCAAGAAAACAATAATAAAGGTGTCCAACTTCTCTTTCTAAAATTTGGTCAAGAAATGGAAAAGGGAAATGATCTTTTCTAGTTGCGTCATTCAATTTTCTATAATCAATGCACATACGCCAACTAGATGAAATGCGAGTTGGGATTGATTCCCCTTTATCATTTTTTACAACAGTGATTCCAGACTTTTTAGGTACAAGCTGTGTAGGACTTACCCATTTATTATCAGAAATAGGATAGATAATGTCTGCATCAAGAAGTTTAAGGACCTCAGTTTTTACTACTTCTTTCATGTGAGGGTTTAATCTTTTTTGGGGTTGACGATATGTCCTAGCATTATCTTCTAGATGTATTCGATGTGTGCAAATTAATGGATTAATACCTTTTATGTCTTTTAAAGTCCATCCAATTGCCAGTTTATGTTCTTTCAACACATTTAAAAGTTTACCTTCTTGATCGCTTGTGAGAGAAGAAGAAATTACCACAGGGTAAGTTTGATTATCTTCTAGAAATGCATATTTCAGTCCTTCTGGCAAAGCTTTTAACTCCAAATTGGGTGCTTCTTCATTTTTTTTTTTCTTCTCCAGTGTTCCCAGTTCTTCATCGTCTTCCAATACCTGAATAGAGTCAAGTAGAAAATCATTAGTAATATCTAAATCAGTTTGTGCACTTGACTCAACATAATTAGCAGTAAAAAATTTCATAGGATCAGATAAACTCCCCTGAATATGCTCATCCACAATAGGTTCAATTGATTCTGCGCTTTTGTTTTCATTATCTTCATCATATGGCTGTTTGCACATGTTAAAAACATTTAACTCTAATGTCATGTTGCCAAAAGAAAGATTCATGATTCCATTCCTGCAATTTATCAAAGTGTTAGCAGTCGCTAAAAAAGGCCGACCAAGTATTACAAGGATTGGCTTATAACTTTCTGCCACAGGTTGTAATTCTAAAACAATAAAATCCACAAGATATACAAATTTATCAATTTGTAATAACACATCTTCCACAATTCCTTTTGGTACCTTAACTGATCTATCGGCAAGTAAAAGGGTAGTTGAGGTTGGTTTCATCTCACCGATATTAAGTTTTTGGTAAACTGAAAATGGTAGTAAATTTACACTAGCTCCAAGATCAAGCAAAGCATGTTCAATGTTTTGATTTCCAATAATACAAGAAATAGTTGGACAACCAGGGTCTTTGTATTTTAATGCATTATTGGTTGAGATAATGGAACTTACCTGTTCAGCTAGAAAAGCTTTCTTTCTTACCTGATGTTTTCTTTTAACGGTGCATAGATCTTTCAGAAATTTGGCATATGATGGTATCTGTTGAATGGCATCTAACAAATGGATATTGACCTTTACCTATTTGAATATTTCATAAATCTCTGGGGAATGGTTCAATTTCTTTGTTTTTAATGCCTGAGGAAATGGAGGTGTATGAGAAAATTTTTTATTATCAACGACATGTAATGGCTCATCAACCCCTTCCTTACTCTCTGATTCTGATTTTTCCTCAGTTTCATGAGGTTCAAGAATAGGTCTGTGGATGGTCTTACCACTACGAAGAGTAATAATAGATTTGACTTGGTCTAAGTGTTGACTTCCAGAACTACCCTCGTGAGGGTTTTGATGACTCTTAGGATTTGACTGAGGTTGTGCAGGAAACTTACCTTTTTCTTTAATGGCCAAAACAGATGTGATTTTATCAAAAGTTTCCTTCAAATCATTCATTATTTGTGCATTTTGGTTATTGATGGTTTCTTGTTTTTCCATGAATGCACTCAAGTTATCTTCAATGGTTTTCTTAGGTGGTCGGACATATGGTGCATAATTCTGGGAATTTCGGAAATTTTGGTGAAACTGGGGAGGTTGGTGTGAAGGTTGTGCTTGGTTATCATTCCTCCAATTGAAGTTTGGATGGTTGCTCCAACCAGGATTATAGGTCTGTGAGTATGGGTTTGGATTTGGTCTATTGAATGTGTTTATGGAACTGACCTGGTCATGGAAACAATCTTTCAAGGCTGGTATGGACGGACAAACTTCTGTGACATGTTCATTTGAACTACAAATATGACATATGATTTCCTGAACTGACTTGACATGATCCATCTTCCCTGTTTCTAAAGCCTCAATTTTTTTAGACAGAAATGCATATTTTACAGCAAGGTCATGGTCTTCCCTAAGGTTAAACATACCTCTACCAGATGGCTGTGTTTTAACAAATGACTCATATGTACCAATTGTATCCCATTGTTGTGTATTCTCTGCTATGTGCTCTAGGTAATCTAGTGCATCTTCGGGATCTTTGTCCCTAAACTCACCATTGCACATCATCTCCACTACTTGTCTACCATGGGGTGTTAAACCCTCGTAGAATTGGGCAACTAACCTCCATGTTTCAAACCTGTGATGTGGACAAATATTTAACATCTCTTTATACCTCTCCCAACATTGGTAAAGTGTTTCCCCCGAATCTTGTATGAATGTTGTGATTCTTCTCTTAAAGGAATTTGTCATATGAGGGGGGAAAGAACTTTTTAAGAAACTGCTCTTGTAAATCATCCCATGTTCTAATAGATCCTGACCTAAGATTTTGTAGCCAAATTTTAGCTTTATCCTTTAAAGAAAAGGAAAAAAACTAACAATTATATTCATGCTACAATTTTGGTCTATGCAAGTGTTACATAATTCTTCGAACTCTCTTAGGTGCTGATAAGGGTTTTCTGATCTAGACCATGTAATGTGGGTAAAAGATTGATGACACTTGATTTAAAATTGAAACGTGCTGCTTCTGGAGGAAAAACAATACAAGATGGTGATCCTGACCTAGTGGGATTCATGAATTGTCTGAGTGTCCTAGGGTGATTAGGATCTCCATGCTGAGACTCGTTTTCTTCCTGATTAACTGGGTTTTCAACTTGGGCAGGTAGATTTTCAATTTGGTTTTCAACCATTCTGACTAACAATAAAGGTGATGATGACTCTCTTTTTAATCTGCCACTAGATGTTCGAGACCAGTGTTTCATGCAACTAAAAAAAAAACTATATGTAAAAATATGAAATTGCAAATACAAAATTTGAAAATGAAATTAAATTAAAAAAATGAAAAGAACAAATTAAGGAAAATACAAATGCAGTGATTTAGATTTAAAAACGTCCTATAACCCTTGTTAATTCCGATCTTAATTGAATCTCTCGCTCATTTTTCTCAATGTCTTGAATTATGTTTCCGTGAAGCTTTATGAGAGCATCTTTACGTGGGGATGGTTCAAAAAATTCTTTTATGAACAGCAAACACCTTTTAAGTTGATTTTTCTGTTTTCTGTAACCAAGAAAAATTAAGAACAAGGTCTCTCTATATGTGGGATTTCTGGGTTCAGGGTTCATCAAGGATTAACCAGGACAGTTGGGTCTACAAAAAAAACAAGAACAAATAAAGAAAAATAAGATGTAGAAATTAAATAAAAAAATACAAAATAAAAATAAAGAAAAGAAAAGTAGAGAAAAGTGGTCTTTTACTCCCATTAAGTCAGGTTTTAAAATAGTTTATATATTATAACTAATGGAGATTAATCTAAATATTAGTAATAAAAGTGACACTCTCGAAAAGTGGTCTTTTACTCCCAAGTATAAGAGTGTCGAAGTAATAAAATAACTCGGTGAGTCCGGGGTCGATCCACAGAGAAGAGATTTAGCAAAATAGAATATTTAACAGTACATGAATGAAAAGTTTGCTTTGTTGAAGTAGTTGGAGGATTTTAGGTTGAAATACAGTAATAGAAGGAAATGCTGGAGTTATGGGATCCAGTTTTAGTCTTTTAAACATTTATAAATCTCGCTTTATAATAATTTATAAATTGTCTTTTTATACCCACTTAATTTATTACAAGAATTAATTATGCCAATTAAAGAACCAGCCATAAAAGCGGTAGTCATTTCTGTCAATAATTAGTCCGACCAAGGTACCAAGCATGCCAAAAATAGAAAACCAGCCATAAAGGCGGTGATACCGTTTGTCTATAACAAGTCCTACCAAGGTACTTAATTATGCCAAAATCGTATAAAACTAGCCATATAGGCGGTATAAAGATAAAACCAGCCATAAAGGCGGTAGACAGATAAAACCAGCCATAAAGGCGGTATAAAGATTGTCAATAATTAATCTAGATTTAAATCAAGTTTTATTCATTATATTTCAATTTATTTATTATAATAAAAGCGAGTTTAATTTATGTTCTCATTATAAAAGCTTCACCCTTACTCCAGCAGAAAAGAAATTAGCTACTCATTTTGTAATAAAACATATTCGTACTTTTATTATTGAAAGAAAAAAACATTACAAAAAGCTTTAAGTAAATAAACAAACAAGACACTCTCTCTCCAAGGATTACAGATGAATCAGAAAAGAAAGTATGAAAATTTCTAATGCTGGACGCTCATTTTTATAGGCAAATTCGCCGCCCAGACCATCGAATGCATGTTGTGGACACGTGTCAAAGAATGGTGAAGCCACATTGGGGACACGTGTCAGCGAATGGTAAAGCCACGTTGGGGACACGTGTCGCGACATAAAGGTCCCATGTGTCACGACGTGCTTGCAGATTTTACGACATGCTTGCCGATTTTACGACGTGCTTGCCGAGTTTACGACGTGTTTACAGATTTTACGACGTGCTTGTCGATTTTACGACGTGCTTGCAGAATATTTTTTTCACGTCTGATTTGTCCCGTCGAGCTTCCGAGCAGTATTTTTCCTGACAAAAACATAAAATAACACAGTAAAAGCACTCAAAGCATAACTTTAAAATATTTACACAATGTGTCAATTTAAGGGGATTAGTGAAACTATAAGTGTAAAATGATTAACTTATCGTATAATAAATATGCACTTTTTAGTATTCATCAAAAAGCTTTACCTTTCACCCCAGCAGAGGGGAGTTACCTCCTCATACTAAAAAGTAAAATAAAGAAAGATCTATTACTTAAAATAAAAATTAAATACAAGAAAGCTGTAAATAAACAAACAAGATACAATCTTCTTAGTATTCTTAAGGAAATCCCCAGAAGAAGGTATGAATTTTCCTTCTGATTTCGGCCTCAATTTATAGAAAAAATTTCGTCCCACGCATCGCGACACATGAAGGTCTGCATGTTGCGACGTGCCATTGATCTTCAACACTTGTACACGGTTTGTCGAGATGATGACACATGGCTGTCGGTAGAAATTATTGGCTCAGCATTGCGACGTGCGAATTTATGTGTGTCGCGATGCTGACGTCATGCTGATGTAAGTAATGACGCGTGTCGGCAGAGTGAATTATTGTGTTGACATCAGGATGATGTCATGATGATGCAGGTACTGATGTGGCGATTATGAGTTACGCGGCCAGTTGGGATGATGACACGTTTTGGTGTATGATAGCTGGTTTGTTGTAATGTTGACACGTGGCTGGCGCATGTTAGTGTTGGACAGTTATGACCCATAGTGTCACTGTTTGTAAAAACATTGTGGTTTTGTACAAATTAACTATGTAGTAATAGAAATTGCCTTTTATCATTTCGTAATTAGATTACTTAAATGTGTGAATGATGAAAGTCCTTATGATTAGTTCCAAATTGAGATGATATGAGACAGTATCAATCCACAACGGTTTAATCATTAAATATCCATATTCGTAGTATATCGAGACTGGACATCGATAATGCGGAATAGACTAGTATCGCACTTGTGCGTGTTATGGAAGCGTAACAGCAAAGTTCTCATATATTTAAGTATTGGATACTTATGCAAGTGTGATAGAAGGTTGTGTTTTACCGATGGTACGGAAAATAGCTTCGCTCTAGATAGACCCCGCGGAATCCCATTGGTAGTATGACTATGTGTCTATGGGAGTCCGCATCAGGGTAGGTGTATTTGGTCTTAACCTGAGACTTGCATCGCTAGTACTTGCGACAATCGATACGCTTTAGTTTTGGTCGTCTAGGACTTTAACAGGTTCTGTGTACACCTCTTCTGGGTTTATTGAGAATCGTAGTGTATTGGATGTGATGTCAAGACGGAAGTATCACTTCAATCATATGGAGATGATGGTTACGCAGGAATACAAAACTGGTTCTCTAAGGGTTGCAACCATCGGGATAATATGACTTGGTCATGATTATCCGATAATAAAGAGACTAGTTGCTAGTAATCCGATATATGCTTCGTACATGGCAGACACTGTACCAGCCCCAGGCCTTGTATGTGACATCAGATACTGGATTGAAATACGCAATACTACGTATACTACGCCTGTTAAAGATCGTATATTCCATTAAGAATATTTCTGGAGAATTGGGTAGGCATGGCGCTTTGCTAGAAGCCAACCTTGTCTCATAAATCGGTAAAAACGTAGTACTTGGTACGTACGTGTTCGGATAGTCCGACGACCGGATTTACTGCCAATATATCCAAGGATCTCTTGGGTCGCTTCCCGAAGATTCACCGATGACGTATGATTCAAGCTAAATTAATCTGGGATTAATTGCGGAGAGATTTTATCTGGGATAAAATAATATTTGAAGAGAGAGAAAGATTAATTTGGAATTAATCGATAAAATAATATATTGGATATATTATTCGAAATTAGATTTTGACGCGGAATTAAAATTAGATTTTAGTTCGGGCAAACTAATTAATTTAGAATTAATTCGTTAGCGACCTGAATAATAATTTTGCTAGGCATAATTATTTAATTAAATTCGATTTAATTACGTTGCGACGGAAGTTCGTTAATTCGGAATTAGCGAACCCGAACTCGGGAGTGTTTGCGGGCTCACTCGTATTCGGAATCGAGTGGGGCCCACATGTCACATCAACCATCACATCACATGTCAACCTTATTCACTTTATTGTGATGGGTTTAGGTGATTTGGTGAAAGTGTGTCCAACACTCCAAATCTATGAAAGCTTGAAAGACTTTTACCAAATACACTTTTTGGTATTAGATTTAAATTGATTTTTTGAAAATCAAAACTCAAGGCTTTTCACTCTCTCATTACCGAAAACAAAAGGAAATAAATACTCTCCCCACATTTCTTCATCTTGACCGAAAATTGAGAGAAGGAATTGAAGGATTTTTGTTGCAAAAATTCTCAAAGGGCTAGCACTCTTCAAGGGATCATACAAGGTGTCAGGGAAACCAACACAAGAGCTTGGAATCTTGAAAAAGCTTGGAGCTTGGAGCTTCTCACCTTGGCCGAATATCAAAGCTTCTTGGAGGAGAAAATTTTGTTGTTTGACGCATCCATAAATCGATCAATCTAAGTGTGTTTCCGCCACTCTTCTTTGTTATTCATTCATGATTTTATGCTTGTTTGAACTTGGGACCTAAATCTAGAAACCCAACAATGGTATCATTGAGACAGGCTAGAGGTGGATATGAATACTTTGTAACCCTTACGGATGATGCATCGCGTTATGGTTATGTGTATCTTATGAGACACAAGTCGGAAACTTTTGAGAAATTCAAAGAGTTTCGACACGAAGTTGAAAAATAGACCGGTAAAAGTATTAAGACATTACGGTCGGACCATGGTGGCGAATACTTGAGTAATGAGTTTATTGACTACTTGAAAGAATATGGTATTCTTTCACAGTGGACTCCTCCTGGAACATCGCAATTAAACGGTGTGTCCGAACGGAGAAATCGAACTTTGTTAGACATGGTGAGGTCTATGATGAGTCGCACTGAGTTAAATATTTCCTTCTGGGGATATGCATTAAACAGTGCAATACTTATTTTGAATAAGGTTCCTTCAAAGTCTGTTCAACAGACTCCGTATGAGATATGGATAGGAAAGAAACCGGGTTTCTCATTCCTGAAGATTTGGGGATGCTGGGCATACGTCAAACGTTTGGAAGGTACCAAACTTGAACCCAAATCGGATAAATGCCTATTCGTAGGATATCCTAGGGAAACCAAAGGATATTACTTCTATCACCCATAAGAGAACAAAGTATTTGTTGGTCTACATGCGGTTTTCCTTGAGAAGGAATTCCTAAATACAGTGGTTAGTGGGAGGAAAGTAGAACTCGATGAAAATCGGAGTGATACTATTCCTGGCATTGAATCCTCAACGGAACATGAATAGTTCATCAGGGATGAAGCTGTACCACAATCTTCGATTACACAAGGACCGCGTAGGTCGGAGAGAGTCAGGAAACAACCTGAGAGATATGGGTTTCTGATCTCGCCTCATGTAGATATTAATCTCATTGAGGATAATGAACTGGCTACGTATGAGGAAGCGATACAAGATATCGATTCCGCTTTATGGCAAGAAGCCATGAAGTCCGAGATGGATTCCATGTACACCAACCAAGTTTGGACACTGGTTGATGCACCAGAAGCGTAAATCATATTGGATGCAAATGGGTCTTCAAGAAGAAGACCGATATGGATGGCAACGTACAAACGTACAAAGCTAGGCTTGTAGTGAAGGGGTATCGTCAATGACATGGTGTCGATTACGACGAAAATTTCTCACCCGTTGCCATGATTAAATCCATTCGGATAATGCTTGCAATAGCTGCATATTTCGATTACGAGATATGGCAGATGGACGTCAAAACCGTTTTCCTTAACGGAAACTTTTGGAGGATGTTTATATGCAACAGCCTGACGGTTTTGTCGTGCCGCGACTTACAAACAAGGTTTGTAAGTTAAATCGATCCATTTATGGATTGAAGCAAGCATCGCATTCTTGGAACCAACACTTTGATGAGATCATAAAAGAATATGATTTCGTTCAAAGCGAAGATGATCCTTGTGTATATAAGAAGGTTAGTGGGAGAGCACTGGCATTCATTGTCCTTTATGTTGACGATGTATTGCTTATTGGCAATGACATTCCCATGTTACTGTCGGTGAAAGCTTGGCTTTCAATGAAATTCTCCATGAAAGATCTGGGAGAAGCAGCCTTTATTCTAGGAATAAAGATCTACCGGGATAGATCTAGAAAGCTGCTTGGACTCTCCCAGAGTAAGTACATTGACAAAGTGTTGAAGAGATTCAACATGGATCAGTCCAAGAGGGGATTGTTGCCACTGTCACATGGCATCACTCTATCTAAGGACATGTTTCCTAAAACTCAAGATGAGAGAGACAACATGAGTTGGATACCGTTCGCCTCGGCAGTCGGATCGATCATGTATGCCATGATATGTACGCGGCCTGATGTCTCCTATGTTTTGAGCATGTGTAGTCGCTATCAGGCCGATCCAGGTGAAGGTCATTGGATGGCGGTTAAGAATATCCTTAAGTATCTTAGATGAACTAAGGATTCTTTCTTAATCTATGGAGGTGGGAACTTGAGGTAACTGGGTATACCGATGCGAGTTTCCAAACCGACAAAGACGACTGTAAGTCGTAATCCGGGTACATATTTTGTTTGAAAAACGGAGCAGTAAGCTGGAAATCTTCCAAGCAAGAGACTGTTGCCGATTCAACAACAGAAGCGGAGTATATCGCTGCAGCGGAAGCAGCAAAGGAGGCAGTTTGGATCTGAAAATTCCTAATTGGATTAGGAGTAGTTCCGTTAGCAGCTGAGCCCATTCCATTGTATTGTGACAATAACAGGGCTATAGCGCAGGCTAAGGAACCGCGGTCTCATCAACGATCCAAACATGTTCTTCGACATTTCCATCTGATTCATGAGATCGTACATCGTGGCGATGTGAAGATCGAGAAGGTCACATCAGAGGACAACATTGCAGATCAGCCGAAGTTTGAGCGACATGTACATAGTTCGGATATTAGATGCTTGAGTGACTGGCTATAGGCCAAGTGGGAGATTGTTGGACAGTTATGACCCATAGCGTCACTGTTTGTAAAAACATTGTGGTTTTGTACAAATTAACTATGTAGTAATGGAAATTTCCTTTTATCATTTTGTAATTAGATTACTTAAATGTGTGAATGATGAAAGTCCTTATGATTAGTTCCGGATTGAGATGATATGAGACAGTATCAATCCACAATGGTTTAATCATTAAATATCCATAGTCGTAGTATTATCGAGACTGGACATCGATAATGCGGAAGAGACTAGTATCGCACTTGTTCGTGTTATGGAAGCGAACCAGCATAGTTCTCATATATTTAAGTATTGGATACTTATGCAAGTGTGATAGGAGGTTGTGTTTTATCGATGGTATGGAAAATAGCTTCGCTCTGGATAGACCCCGCTGAATCCCATTGGTAGTATGACTATGTGTCTATGGGAGTCCGCATCAGGGTAGGTGTATTTGGTCTTAACCTGAGACTTGCATCGCTAGTACTTGCGACAATCGATACGCTTTAGTTTTGGTCGTCCAGGACTTTAACAGGTTCTTTGTACACCTCTTCTGGGTTTATTGAGAATCGTAGTGTATTGGATGTGATGTCAAGACGGAAGTATCGCTTCAATCATATGGAGATGATGGTCACGCAGAGATATATAATTGGTTCTCTAAGGGTTGCAACCATCGGAATAATATGACTTGGTCATGATTATCCGATAATAAAGAGACTAGTTGCTAGTAATCTGATATATGCTTCGTACAGGGCAGACACTGTACCAGCCTCAGGCCTTGCATGTGACATCCGATACTGGATTGAAATACGTAATACTACGTATATTACACCTGTTAAAGATCGTATATTCCATTAAGAATATTTCTGGAGAATTGGGTAGGCATGGCGCTTTGCTAGAAGCCAACCTTGTCTCGTAAATCGGTAAAAACGTAGTACTTGGTACGTACGTGTTCGGATAGTCCGATGACCAGATTTACTGCCAACATATCCAGTGATCTCTTGGGTCGCTTCCCGAAGATTCACCGATGACGTATGATTCGAGCTAAATTAATCTGGGATTAATTGTGGAGAGATTTTATCTGGGATAAAATTATATTTGAAGAGAGAAAGATTAATTTGGAATTAATCGATAAAATAATATATTCGATATATTATTCGAAATTAGATTTCGACGCGGAATTAAAATTAGATTTTAATTCGGGCAAATGAATTAATTTAGAATTAATTTGTTAGCGACGTGAATAGTAATTTTGCTAGGCATAATTATTTAATTAAATTCGATTTAATTACGTTGCGATGGAAGTTCGTTAATTCAGAATTAGCGAACCCGAGCTCGGGAGTGTTTGCGGTCTCACTCGCATTCGGAATCGAGTGGGGCCCACATGTCACATCAACCATCACATCACATGTCAACCTTATTCACTTTATTGTGATGGGTTTAGGTGATTTGGTGAAAGTGTGTCCAACACTCCAAATCTATGAAGGCTTGAAAGACTTTTACCAAATACACTTTTTGGTATTAGATTTAAATTGATTTTTTGAAAATCAAAACTCAAGGCTTTTCACTCTCTCATTACCGAAAACAAAAGGAAATAAATACTCTCCCCACATTTCTTCATCTTGACCGAAAATTGAGAGAAGGAATTGAAGGATTTTTGTTGCAAAAATTCTCAAAGGGCTAGCACTCTTCAAGGGATCATACAAGGTGTCAGGGAAACCAACACAAGAGCTTGGAATCTTGAAAAAGCTTGGAGCTTGGAGCTTCTCACCTTGGCCGAATATCAAAGCTTCTTGGAGGAGAAAATTTTGTTGTTTGACGCATCCATAAACCGATCAATGTAAGTGTGTTTCCGCCACTCTTCTTTGTTATTCATTCATGATTTTATGCTTGTTTGATCTTGGGACTAAATCTAGAAACCCAACAGTTAGCAAATGTGTATGATAGCAAACTTTCTCTGATATTGACACGTGGCCGGCGTATATTAGCAGTCGTGATGCAGAAGGTTTACACGTCGCGACGCTTAAATGACAATTTTGCCCTTTTTTGTCTGTTTTTTGTTGTTTTGGCCCCGATTTGATTCCAGTGTGTCCTGAAACCTTATTTATCTACAAAATACACAAAACACATCAAAATATTCACAAATATCAAGAAACTGCACAAAATATTAAGTAAAAGGGGCGGTAAATATTGATATATTTCTCGCTTATCACACCCCCAAACCAAATATTTTGCTAGTGCTCGAGCAAAACAATAAAATAAAATACAATAAACAACTTAAAAATAAAATTAAACTAAGCCACTTTCGTAGGGATCAAGGTTTCATTTAGCTTATGCAACAAGCCTTTAAACCTCTTGGTGTCCCTAGTGGACGAGTTGTAGTCTCGTGAGGGCTTACAGCGACGATATCCACAAACGTCAATCAAATGTAAAATCAAACACACAAAACAAGTTAGTGACTAAACAAATGAAAATATTATCCAAGTTAATAGTTGTTTTCTTTCTTTCTAAATTACCAAATAAGTAAATTCTCCGATTATTTTTACCATTATTCATATACACAACCAATAAGGTATTAATCAAATCATTATGCCCACAATATTCATAAGTGTAGTTGAAAAGAGAGTAATATTTTTATCCTAAAGTTATATCAGAATTCACACCTTTTTTGGCAATGAATTTTTTTTATAACATCTTTAATCCATGTAGCGACCTTTGGGCCAGTGACTCCCAAGCCAGTTGGCTTTAGGGAACTAGGTGTTAAGACACCCCTACTGACTTAATTACTTGGATCTCATATTTTTTTTTTTAACATCTTTAATCCATGTAGTGAGCTTTGGGCCAATGACTCCCAAACCAGTTGGCTTTAGGGCACTAGGTGTTAAAACACCCCTAAAGACTTATTTACTCGGCCTCGGATGTTTTTTTATTAATGCACACAATATTTTTTTTTATTCCATCGCTTTTTTAGATGCTTTCTGCAATTAAACTAGAGCACTGAATATTACAAACTTTTCACTTAATACCCATGGCCGTATGTTACCATGCATATTGATAATACCTATAAACTGAGCATATGAAGATCCAATTTAGTCATTATTATGGGGAATTCACGAATTAAATAATTCAAAAGGAAATAAACAAAAATTAACTTGTTACGAAATATTTTGAGATACTTCTCAGTAGTGGAAATTCCTTACACAGTTATCTCAGACACCAATCCACCTGATTAGTCAAGTTAAAAACATAAACACACACACACACACACATATATATATATATATATTTTTAAAAAAATTTGAAAATTTTTTGACAAAAAATCAAATAAAGACAATACAATGAAAAATAAAAATAAGATACTAGTCAGCTATTCCCCTCCCCCAAACCTAATTGAGACATTGTCCCCAATGTCTAAAAAAGAAGAAGAAGAGTTTAGAAGATAATACCTGATTAGCTGGAATTCTATATCTAAAAAGACAATTAAATGTTAAGATCTAGATTAATCCGACGCTTTTTACCACGATCATTATCGGACCAGTTTATCTTGGAAATGATAGGGTCAATTTGTGGTTCAAAGGCTAACAATTGGTCAATTAAATCATTAGTTGTTGTGGCAGTGAAGAGGATATCTTTTATAGGTTTTGAAACAAACCCATTTATCCAGGAATCATCAAGAAACAATCAAAGAAATTCATAAAATCCATTAACGTTAAACAGTCCAATTGGTTTCTGGTGTATGTTCAAGTTCGCCCAAGATAGTAGTGTAAAAATTTCCTCCATAGTGCCCAAGCCACCTGGCAAAGCAATAAAAGCATAAGCTGGATTAATCATTTCAACAAGTCATTCAGACATACCTGACACGATGCATTCCTCTCCATTTGATGGTCCTATGAGATTCGCCTCTGCCAAAGGTTTTGGGATGATTCCCAAAACTTGACTACCTCCTTCCTGTACGACCCTTGAAACGTACCCCATTAGTCCAAGATTGCCACCGCCTTATACTAAGTTCATATTCCTTTCAGCTATGACTCTACCCAATTCCTGTGATGCTGCAGCAAACTCTGGCTTAGAACCAACACTAGTACCGCAAAACACACAGATGTTTACAACTCGTCTTCTTGAAGTTGGTTCCATTTTTTTATGTATTGCTTTCTCAAATCTGGATGTCTTCAAGAGTACAATAACGAGCTGAATTTATAGAACCTGAAAAAGGGTGAGTAATAATAGCAATAGTACCTGCCAAATGACAATTATTAGCTAAATAGTAAAATAAATCGTGAAAGTTAAAAAGTTTGGATCCTGTCGGAGAAAATAAAAGAAAATAACAAATTAAATCACAATTATTAGTTAACGACAAATAGATAATAATATTTACAAGAAGTAACGACTTGATTGACATCTATGCTTCAGGGACAAGCTTCCCATCCAATTTTCTTATAAATTGGCAAACATGATCTTTTAAAGTCAGTTTTCCGAGACTTAATTATTGTCTTTCTTTTTGAAATTGTGTATGTAACATGCGAATTGCGTGATACACATATCCACTAGGATGTGTCTCAAGAGTCAATGATATGTCATCTAAAGACTTCTTACTCATGCCATCTCTAATGAATTTAATTTTATCTTCGCGGTTATCAGACACAATTCCTAAAGAACGACAACGAGTATTACATGTCATGCGTGTACATTTATAGCAAACACCTAATCTTTTAGCTCTTCTTTTCTTAGCATAGGTGCTTCTTCCTAAACCAGGCATATATGAAACAAAAGAGTCAGAAGACTCACCTGCCAATCAGACTCGTGCTTCAATAATCCAACGAATGTCATTAGGAATACCTTTGATCATCAGAAGTCTCATTCGTTCCATACGAGCTTTGTAAGCTTTTATAAGAGAGTTTTGAGGGAGAGAAGGAAATTGCTTGTGAAGATTTGTAAGAACATCTTCCATCATATCTGTGAATTTACCTATATAAATTAAACACACCAAAATAAAACACACCAAATCTTAATATATAAACAAATTACATGGGTTGCCTCCCTGCTAGCGCTAAGTTTAACATCGTCAGCTAGACATGATTGCCCGAATGTTAGGCTGGATCTGCAAGTATGAAACTTTCTTTTTATCGCTCAAATAATTCTCCCCAGTAGTGCTTGACACACTTGATGTTAACTTTGAATGTTTTATTGGAGTTGGGATCATGTAACTCAATGGCTCTATCTGGTAAAACTTGGGTGATTAAGAATGAACCTAACCGCCGTGATTTTAGTTTCCCATGAAAGAGTTTCAATCTTGATTTGTTTAACAGTACCCGCTGCCCGGTTCCAGTTGTATACGCACTAACTTCTCATCATGTTTTTTCTTGGCCTTTTCTTTATACAGTTTGGCATTCTCAAAAGGCTGTATGTGAAATTCCTCCAATTCGTTGAGTTGGTGGAGCCGTTTCTCTCATGTTGCTTGTATTTTAAGATTTAACTTCTTCAGTGCGCAATACGCTTTATCTTCAAGCTTCACATGTAGATTGCATGCTTTGAGTTTGTCAGTAGAACTTTGCATTGCATCAGAGTTCTGGACGGTACTATCTATCACATCAAGTCTGAAACATTCCTCATTATTTTCGTCATCTGGGAAATTCATGGCTTTGAAAACATTGAATGTCACTTCTTGGTCCTGTACCCTCATGTTTAGTTAACCTTTTTGTACATCAATAATGGTTCGACCTGTAGACAAGAATGGTCACCCGAGATGATGGGCATGTCTTTGTCTTCCTCCATGTCAAGGACAATAAAATCTGCTGGGAAAATGAATTTTTCGACTTTGATTAGCACATCTTCAACTATACCTCTCAGAAATATGAGCGTTCTATCAGCAAGTTGCAGAGAGATTGAGGTGGGCTTTGCTTCTCCAATCTAAAATATACTGTAAATGGAAAAAGACATCAAGGTAATACTAGCACCTAAATCACACAAAGCCTTACCGAAGTTATGTTCTCCTATGGGGCAAGGGATAGTGAAACTGCCAGGATCTTTCAACTTTATGGGAAGTTTCCTCTGAATGATGGCACTGCATTCTTCTGTCAATGCTATTGTCTCGTAATCTCTCAATCTTCATTTTCGTGACCGAATATCTTTCATGAATTTTACATAGCTGGGCATTCGCTCCAATGCTTCTGCAAATGGAATGTTGATATGTAGATTTTTGAAGATCTTCAGGAATCGAGTAAACTGCTTGTCTAGTTTATTTTTCTGGAGACGTTGTGGAAAATATGGAGGTGGAGTAAATCTTTCTCGATCATTTATTTTTGCCTCTTTTTCCTCCATCTGTGGTTTAGCTTCGCAACTTTCTTTTGGAACTTCCTCAGTGGATGCCTTGATTCCAACATCTTTGTTGATCTCAGTACCGCTTTTCAAAGTGATGGCATGGCATTGCTCATTCCCCATGTTCATTGGATTTGGTTCTGTGTTACTAGGAAGGGTACCTTGCGATCTGTAACTCTGAGCATTGGCCAGTTGTCCAAATTGATTTTCCAGTGTTTTCAAAGATGCTGCTTGAATTTGAATTAATGCTGCTTGGGATTGAAACATAGCATCATATTTGGCTGCTTGAGAGTCGTATTTTGCTTCTAACTTTTTGAACATCTCGGCAATCACATCTTCTATTTCTGGCTTCTTTTCATACTCTTGGCCCTTGTTTTGATGTTGGAATCTTGGTGGTGGATTGTTCATTTGCCCTGAATTGTTGCTCCATGCGAAATTGGGATGATTCCTCCACCTTGGGTTGTAGGTATTGGAATATGGATTGTTTCCCTTTTTGTTGAAATTGCTAACATAGTTCACCGTCTCATCATGTTGGTTGTAAGATTCTGCCTCTGGTGCTCCTCCATATGGTGAACTTGTGGATCCAGCATTAACCTTCATGTTAAGAGTTTCCAGATTTTTGCAAATCAGATCCATCTTGGCACTCAATGTTGTGTTGATACCTATTTCGTGGATTCCTGAAATTCATTGAATCATGTTTCTTTCTGTTGGCCACAAAGAATTATTGTTGGCCATTTCTTCAATTAAATCCCAGGCCTAATCCTCTCCTTTTGCCATTAAAGCTCCTCCAGCAACAACATCTATTGTGGTTCTCATAAGTCCAGAAAGTCCATTGTATAAGGTTTGGACTCGTAGCCACTTTGCAATCTCATGGTGAGGATATTTTCTGAGCAACTCCTTGTATTTCTCCCAAGCTTCGCAGAGGGATACTGAGTCATGTTGCATAAAGGATGTAATGTCAATCCTCAGCTTTGCTGTTCTGGCTGGGGGAAAGTACTTCGCAAGGAATTTGGTGGCTAGAGTGTTCCAAGTTGTGATGGAACCTAATGATAGTGAATGTAGCCAAGCCTTAGCTCTGTCTTTCAAGGAATATAGAAACACACGCAGTCTTATTGCTTCTCCTGCCGCTCGGTTGTAATTGAATATGCCGTAAACTTCCAGGAAATTGCTGATATGGGCATTAGGATCTTCAGTTGTACTCCGTCCAAACTGAACTGACTGTTATATCATCTGAATGCATGTTTTGATGTCACACGCATTTGCTGGTAAGGGAGGAAGTACAATACATGAAATGAAGCCGTCAACCACAAGAATAGTTCTGTCTCGAATGGGAATTAGTGGTGTAACCTCCAAAGGTTCAGGTTCTTGAATGTTCATGTTGATTAGTGCTTCTTGGCCTTCTCGTCTTTCCCTTCTCAACTGTTTGATTGTTCTTTCAATTTCTGGGGCAAGTGGACGGATCTCAAGCTTCTGGTTCTTCTCATGTAGTGATTGAGAACCTCAAACACAAGAAAATAGAAATAATAAATAAATAAAAATTAGACACATGTAAAGGTATCTAACCCCAAAATTAATAGTGAAAGATAAATAAGTCCCCGGCAACGGCACCAAAAACTTGATCGGTGATAAACTCACATGTAACACAAGTGCACGTATCGCTCAAGTAGTATAAAATGTATCGATCCCACGAGAACTCAATACCTAGGCTATTAATTTATGACGACAAATGTTTACGAGTATCTAATTGATTGGTTGTTGATTGGGTGGTGATTTTAAACTAAAGACAAGTAAAACAGTGCGAGAGTAAATTTAAGGTAAATTCAATATTAAGAAACTATCTAGGGTTTCGAATCCTTCCAATATCTTTTAAAGATGAAGTGATTATCTCATGTTTGTGCAATATATTGGTTTATTAACCTAAAACACGAAATTACGCAAAAGCCTCTATCGATGGTCAGATGCAAACACCAAAAGTAATCCAATTAATCATATGTCTATGTTAACCAAATTACCTAAATTCATTAAGATTAAGTTCCAATTGTGGCTACCCCCACCTGACAGGTATATGTCTATAATGGAAGAAATCTACCTAAGAGTCTTTTGCCCCAAGGTGAGGTCGTTAGCTATTGAGTCTAAGGCTGAAATCTAAAATTCTTTCGTCAAGTTTATTTTAAATTTACCAAATCAATCTTATTAGTGGCCAGTTAATAAGAAGCATTAAGACTAAGGCTCAATAAATAAACCTTTATATTACCCAAGACATAAAATAACTACTTATAAAACGGTGATATTGGAATTCATTACAACCCCATATATGGTATTTAGTTACAACACATATCTAGGTCTAGACACAGAAATTCAGCGACGCATGCTGTTCCGGGCTCGCGGCCCAGTCGGGAGTACGGAGTAGCCCGCGGGGGACTAAATCGGAGAATAAAGGAGTCGCCACCCGGTGTGAACCGGGAAAATAATTTAAGGCCGCACTCACCCCTCGCAAGGGAAGACCTCAAACCGTTCGGTTCGGAATGGTCCCTTACTTATGTCATTTGTAATGAATGGATTTGTGCAATTTTAACCAAGTCTACTCAACATGTATTGGCAAAATTAACCTAAATTCCTATAAAGCCTAAATCTAAGTTTGCATGCTCCAAAAGTAAATTCTCATAACGGCAAACATACGATATCACACAATAAGCATGTTGGATAAATACGACTTAAGCATAATGTAAATTAAACTCCTATTGCGAAAGAAAATAACTAAGTCATGCTTAAAGAAATAACGCACTAGACCAAATCACATTTCAAAGATAAATAATTTTTTAAACTACTAATTCATGTGGAGTAAAATAAATTACATGCTTTCTAAACTATTAATTCATGCGAAGTAAAAATAAATATCATATGCCCTCAAGTCTAACCTTTCGTGTCATCTTCTGGAAATGCATTATGCGGTCGTCGGAAGGGCTACCACTCCGGGACTCCTCTGGTTCGTTGGTTCGACATTTTCCTTCACTGTTTCGCTGTTTTGCTCACTGTTTCGTTGTTTTACTCGTTGTACTATGCTTAATGTTTGCGATATTTAGGCATATTTTTGCAGGTGCAGTTCACTATTTTACGGGGTAGTTTAATGGTTAAAATTGTGCAGTTTTGTGGTAAAAAATTTGGCAGTTTTTGCGGGTTAATTTACTGGCAGATTTTCGGTATTTCAGGGCAGTTTTTTGGTTGGTTTTTTGCGTGTTTCAGGGGGGCTGATTTGCTGGGGTATCTTATGTGTTTCAGGGGCTGCAGTGAGGGCTGAATGGACGTGGCTTTAAAGGGTGGAATGATGGATAAATGGACGTGTTAAGAGCTGGAATGAAGGGGGCTGATCTATGTGACTTTAGGGGCTGAAATGTACGTGAAGTGCAAGGGCAGAATGGCGTGTTTGGAGGGCAGAATGAGGGTCTGATTTGGCGCACTTCAGGGGGCTGAAATGGGGCTGTGTGGCGTGAGCAATAGGGGGAATGAAAGTCTGATTTGGCGCACTTCAGGGGCTGAAGTGGGGCTGAAATAGGCGTGAATGAGGAAGTGTTTGTGTTGTCTCTCCTGTGTTATCAAGGTGCTATGTATGTGCTATTAGTGTGAAGGCTGGGTGATGCCGTGAGGTGTATGAGGTGTAATAGATGGAGGGTGTTTCCTAACCGATGTGGGACAAAGGGGTAAGGGTTTATTGGTATGCTTTGTGCGTGAAAGAGTGTGTTTCCTCACAAATATGGGACAAAGGGAAGTGAAAGAGTTGCAATTTTTTGGTGATGGATGGGTGTTTTCACGGTAATATTGGGGGCTATTTGGGGGCTGTATTTTCGGTAATATTGGGGGCTATTTGGGGCAGTGTTTCATGTGAAAGGAGAACTGGTCTTTATGGGGATGTTGTCGTGCTTCAGGGGCTGCAGTGAAGGGTGTTGGATGTGAGGTTGTGGGGCTGATTCAAGGAAGTTTGGTCGTGACAAAGGCTGTTTCAAATGGGCTGTGTTGGCGTGAGCTAGGAAGACAGAATGGAGGGTTGTGGCGTGGGCTATGGCTAGTTTTCAAGAGGTGTTTTGTGTTGTCTATCTATTATCTCTGAGCTAGGGGAGAGATAGTAGGATTTTGGGTTGTTTTTATAGGCAAAATGGGTGCATTAATTGGGTAGGCTAATGTTGTTGGAGGGTTATTAATTGGGTGGCTACTTTATTGAAAATGGAGGGTGATTTGTGGTTTCTTTTGACTTGGAGAAGGGATGCCTTTAATGGCTTAAAAAAATTTTGTTGAAAATGAGGAGCAAGGTAAATTGGAGGTCAAATGCGTGTGGTATGCATGGTGGAGGGTTAATTTGGTTTTTTGAATAATTAGTGGAGAGGTAAATGAGTGTAAAGGGCGTGGGCTTTGGTCTCTTAGGCTTGATGTGTGATTTGGTTGGATTTTGGGCCAATGGTGATTTTGAAACGGAGGTCCAACGAGTGAACCTGAAGCTAAACAAGCGAATAAAGTCCAACAAAACGTCAATTCTTGACTTTTCCCTTCCGACGTCCGTTTCCCGCGACTTCCGTGACATAAGAGGTAGTGCCTCTGTACGAGGCTCATCACCGGGACTTATAAGCAAAAATGCAGTGCCTACAGTCGCACCCAATTTGATGGGGTCTGTGCAGTGTGTGACAATGACAATCCTATCAAAGTTTGTGCAATGCATTTTTACTTACCTGGCTCGCCAGCTGCCACCTGACTTATCTGTTGCTTCGAAGTGTGTTGATTTGGTTGTACCATACCCGGCATGTTAAACCCCATACCCGAGACGTCGCGGTTGTGTCTCCATACCCGGAGTGTCGTAGCTGGCGTGCTAAACCCCATACCCGAGGTGTCGCTGATGTGATAATGGTTCATTTCCGAATTGAAATGCAGGTCTTGTTCCTGATTGTGGGTCTTGCTCCCAAATTGAAATGCAGGTCTTGTTCTTGATTGTGGGTCTTGTTCCCAAATTGAGTTGTGTTGAGGGTCTTGTTCCCTGAATGTGGATTGGGTTGAGGGTCTTATTCCCGATCTGAATTGTGGGTCTTGTTCCCGATTGTGGGTCTTGTTCCTGACTGTGGGTCTTGTTCCCAAATTGATGCTGATGTGTCTCCATACCCGAAGTACCATACCCGACAAAACTGATATTGATGCTGATGACGATGTGGGCCTCGCCCCCAGAGTGCCATACCTGGCAAGACTGATACTGATAATGATGTGGGCCTCACCCCCAGAGTGTCATACCCGGAAAGACTGATACTAATGCTAATGATGTAGGCCTCGCCCCCAGAGTGCCATACCCGACGAAACTGATACTGATGATGTGATGATTCATTTCAACATATTGTACCACCTCTCACGAGATAATATTGATATTCAAACATATTTCGTCCTCAACGAATGCTTCACGTCGAAACCAGAGAATCTTCAAAGTACTTAATACACTCAGATCCGTTCGTCTGAATAAATGATCTAAACTAGACTCCTAGTGTGTGTGTGCTAAGGCTCTTTCGTAGCTTAATCCTTAAGTAAGCCAACTAGATGATTTCGTCTCAGAGAATCGGATCAGTGGGTCTAACCAACCTAGATGTCTTGATCACATTCTGTGATTACTTCGTCATACTCAACATGATATGGTCTTCTTCTTTTTTCTCTTCTCTCTTTCTTTTCATTTCATTTTTGAACTATTTTTTTTTGACACACCTACCCTTTAAGGTAGCATTTCTCCTTATGGTGGTCCTAATACTCGCCCATGGGTAGCTTCACTCTTATCGGTTATAGGTGGTCTATTTTTTTCTTTTCTTTTCTTTTCATTGCAGAGACTTTTTCTTTGTTTCCAACCATATCATATATCGTAGCATAAGTAAACCAGGGTGGACATCCAGGAAAACGGTCATTCAATGATCCTACCATCTCTTTGAATAGTCATCTTGCCAACTACTCAGGCTTCTACTGTTGAGATCCCGTAATCAAGTGCTCGCGAGTCTAGCTGAGATCAACCACTCATAATACCGGATAAGAGCACATCTCGCACTTATCGTTTCTAAGGTTTCTCCCTATAGCAAACAATGTCATCACTGGACATATGTCCAACTATCAAAGAATTCTCTCTCCTTTTTTTTACTCACTCTACGGAATTATTTTTTTCAACTGCTGATAATGTGGGCTTCGCCCCCTGGGATTCATTCCTGAAACCGATCCATTCCTGAAACTGACATTGATACGTGCCTCAACCCTGGGATTCCTACCCAAAAACTGGTACTGCGCTGTTGTTGCTTCTGATTGGCTTGTCTTTACCATTTTCTCTTATTCTTCTTTGAAACCTGTGATTACAACACAAAACAAACACAAAAAGGAGTGCAAATACGTTACGTGTATGCATGCATGCATGAATGGGTTTCCTATCCCGTTGGGTTAGGTCTTCCGCCAATTCCCTAGGTGACTGCTCGGTGTTCTCTTTTTCAGGCAAAGTAGAGCTTCAATCTCATCTGGTATTTCTGCATATGATGCAAGGACTTCATTCTCTTTTCATCCATCTCTGCGAGACCCACTCTGTTTCTGCTAATACTCGCATGGACTGTATCTCAACTTCCGCCGTCAGTACCGCTTCCATTACCTTTCGAACTTCTTATTTTCGACTGAATGCCATTCGCTTGTCTTTTGTATAGTTCTCCATTCAAACTTACGTATTGAGAAGCCAACTCCTGAATGATTATCTTATTCTTCTTGAAAGGTAGAGACTCAAGCAAGTAAGTGAGATGAACATCTTTATTATTATTAAGAAAAATGTTCGAACAAGTAGAAAAAATGTAGGATTGCAATCAAATAAACCAAGGAAAACATATTCATTGTCTGCGGCATTGTCTTCTTTCTCAGCCTACGGTTCTTCACTACTGCCTTCCCCTATCCCCATGAAAGAAGCTGGGTGGTTGAGAGTTTGGAGGACAAAACTTTCGGGCAGGCCGAAGTTGATCATATAGGTGGTTGGTGGAACGGAGTGGTAGTTAGGTAGAGGGTTTCTGTTTGTGTTGGGTTGTTCTTTTTCCGGGTCGGGTATTTTATGAGCATCGATGAGGTTTTGGATTTCATGCCTAAGGCGGGGGCAGTTGTCAGTGTCATGGCCTTTCTGCTGGTGGAAGTGGCAGTATTGGTTTAGGTCAAAGTAATACGGCACAGGGTTTGGGATTGGTCTAGGTTCTAAAGGTTTCAGGAGTCCCTGACCTTTCAACTTCTCAAGCACCTTCGACATAGGTCTACCAAGATTGGAGAATCGTCTGTTTCTGATGGTAGCGATCTCAGCAGTAGCGGGCTTGGTCTCCGAAGGCCCCCCAAAAGTTCTTCAATTCTGGCCATAAAAATTTCTATTCTCTGCTTCCTCTTCTTCAATATCCATGACAGTTTCTATCAGCTGTCGGAAATCTGCAATCATGGAGGTCATCCTCCTTAACTTGCCATAGATTGAGGGCTTAGTGCCCTTGATGATCATCTTTATCTGGTCTTTCTCTGAAGGCCGAGTCTGTATCTTCAAAAGCTGGCTTCTCCGGCGATCCATATAATCCTTAAAGCTCTCCTCCGGCTTCTGTTTGGTGTTCTCCAAGTCGCGGAGTGACAAGTCAATCTCCAAGTCTGTAACATACTGCTTTAGAAAGGCGTCTGCCAGTTCCCTTAAATCTTCCTTAACCTTTCTTTCAAGGCTATGGTACCATACTACAGGTGCCCCCTCAAGCGACATACCAAACATCTTCTGAACTTGGCATTGCGACAGGCCCACTGAACTCATTACCGAGACATATTGCCGGAGATGGATCATCGGGTCCCCATTCCCATTGAATTTGGCCATGTCGGGCATCCTGAACTGCGAGGGCAGCTGCTTTTCGAAAGTCATTGTATCATAGTCTAGTAAGTCTTCATCTTACCCTTCATCTTGCGGGTAACTGACTCTACCTAATCCCTAAGTTTCTGCAACTCTGCCCGAGACCCATCTATTCTTCCGGCCGCATATTCAGCCATGTCATCATCAAAAACAGAGATATCATCACCCAACCTGTTCAGAGGCTCTTCACGCCTCTCATTCTCAGAGCTTCCCCCAGCACGGGACACAGCCATATTAGCCATAGCAGTAGTCAAGGCTTGCAACTGTTCAGTAACCTTGGTGAGACTGGTTTCCAACTGATCCACACGGGATACCTCGTTCTCTGATCTGCTCATATTTGTTATTGGCCTTTTGGTGAGTCTTCCCTCTTCCCTAACCCAACGGGTATCTATGATGGCTTTTAAACACAAGGGTTAGCATGATGTGTGTATGCATGAGGGTGTATGAGATGCGTACGATGCATGAGATATATAAGTCGGCCTATTATCATTTTAAAGTATTCAATCATACTATTGCGCGGTGCAAACTTATCCCAATTGAAAAGGCCCAACAAGTTCATACTTTTGCGATACCATGGCTAAATAACTTCAAATAATAAGAGGCCTAGACAGAAAATGGCCCATCGGTATTTTAGAAGCTTTTGGCCCAATTTTCAAAGGACATGAACTTGTCCCAGTTTAAATGGCCCAACAAGTTCACATTTCTTGACAAAAAGTCCAACTGAATCCAAATGATGATGGTCCTAAACACAAGCATAAATAGATAATTTCTAAGGGTCATACAACTAAGGTTCATATGTAGGTTACAGGAGTGTAAACAAAGGCTCTCGCTGACGAAAGATTGTTCACAACTAGGACTCTCCACTCAAGGGTTCAAACGACCAAGTGAACGCACCTTTTTTATACCTTACGGTACGTGCCAACGAGTTACGGTATATGACTTAACTGTCAAATGGATTTCCTATTGTAGATTCCCCAGAGGGAGGGTGGAGCAAGCTCTCTTAAATACCCAAGCCTCTTAGGCTCTTATCGCCTTGGTAACAGGAATAAACAACAAGTCCTCCAAATTAGTCTGTCATAGTGAGCTACAGTAATGATTATCTAGGTGTCTTCACAACTTTTCCTTATAGAAAGGTAGTGAATGAAGGAAGACACCAAACCATCACCCAGCCTTAACAATGCCTTTGATTAAAATCCCTAAACCCACAGTAGGCATGGTTAATTAAAGCACAAATCACAAACATTACAAGACATTATTTTGGGGTCGATTCTCTATCCCCAGTGGAGTCGCCAGACTGTAGACACAGAAATCCAGCGACGCATGTTGTTCCGGGCTCACGGCCCTATCGGGAGTACGGAGTAGCCCGCGGGGGACTAAACCGGAGAATAAAGGAGTCGCCACCCGGTGTGAACCGGGTAAATGATTTAAGGCTGCACTCACCCCTCGCAAGGGAAGACCTCAAACCATTGGGTTCGGAATGGTCCCTTACTTATGTCATTTGTAATGAATGGATTTGTGCAATTTTAACCAAGTCTACTCAACATGTATTGGCAAAAGTAACCTAAATTCCTATAAAGCCTAAATCTAAGTTTGCATGCTCCAAAAGTAAATTCTCATAACGGCAAACATACGATATCACACAATATGCATGTTGGATAAATACGACTTAAGCATAATGTAAATTAAACTCCTATTGCGAAAGAAAATAACTAAGTCATGCTTAAAGAAATAACGCACTAAACCAAATCACATTTCAAAGATAAATAATTTTTTTTAAACTACTAATTCATGCGGAGTAAAATAAATTACATGCTTTCTAAACTATTAATTCATGCGAAGTAAAAATAAATATCATATGCCCTCAGGTCTAACCTTTCGTGTCGTCTCCTGGAAATGCGTTAAGTAGTCGTCGGAAGGGCTACCACTCCGGGACTCCTCTGGTTCGCTGGTTCGACGTTTTCCTTCGCTATTTCACTGTTTTGCTCACTGTTTCGCTGTTTTACTCAGTGTACTAGGCTTACTATTTGTGGTATTTAGGCAGATTTTTGCAGGTGCAGTTCGCTTTTTTGCGTGGTAGTTTAACGGTTAAAATTGTGCAGTTTTGCGGTAAAAAAAATGGATAGTTTTGCGGGTTTTTGGCAGTTTTGTGGGTTAATTTACTGGCAGATTTTTGGTATTTCAGGGCAGTTTTTTGGTTGGTTTTTTGCGTGTTTCAGGGGGCTGATTTGCTGGGGTATCTTGTGTGTTTCAGGGGCTGCAGTGAGGGCTGAATGGACGTGGCTTTAAAGGGTGCAATGAGGGCTAAATGGACGTGTTAAGAGCTGGAATGAAGGGGGCTGATCTGTGTGGCTTTATGGGTTGAAATGTGCGTGAAGTGCAAGGGCAGAATGGCGTGTTTGGAGGGCAGAATGAGGGTCTGATTTGGCGCACTTCAGGGGGCTGAAATGGGGCTGTGTGGCGTGAGCAATGGGGGGAATGAAAGTCTGATTTGGCGCACTTCAGGGGCTGAAGTGGGGCTGAAATGGGCGTGAATAAGGAAGTGTTTGTGTTGTATCTCCTGTGTTATCAAGGTGCTATGTATGTGCTATTAGTGTGAAGGCTGGGTGATGCCGTGAGGTGTATGGGGTGTAATAGGTGGAGGGTGTTTCTTAACCGATGTGGGACAAACGGGTAAGGGTTTATTGGTATGCTTTATGCATGAAGGAGTGTGTTTCCTCACCAATGTGGGACAATGAGAAGTGAAGGAGTTGCAATTTTTTGGTGATGGAGGGGTGTTTTCACGGTAATATTGGGGGCTATTTGGGGCAGTGTTTCACGTGAAATGATAGCTGGTCTTTAAGGGGATGTTGCCGTGCTTCAGGGGCTGCAATGAGGGGTTGGATGTGAGGTTGAGGGGCTGATTCAAGGCAGTTTGGGCGTGACAAAGGCTGCTTCAAAGGGGCTTTGTTGACGTGAGCTAGGAAGACAGAATTGAGGGTTGTGGCGTGGGCTATGGCTAGTTTTCAAGAGGTGTTTTGTGTTGTCTATCTATTATCTCTGAGCTAAGGGAGAGATAGTAGGATTTTGGGTTGTTTCTATAGGCAAAATGGGTGCATTAATTGGGTAGGCTAATGTTGTTGGAGGGTTATTAATTGGGTGGCTACTTTGTTGAAAATGGAGGGTGATTTGTGGTTTCTTTTGACTTAGAGAGGGGATGCCATTAATGGCTTAAAGAAACTTTGTTGAAAATAAGGAGCAAGGTAAATTGGAGGTCAAATGCGTCGGGTATGCATGGTGGAGGGTTAATTTGGTTGTTTGAATAGTTAATGGAGAGGTAAATGAGTGTAAAGGGCGTGGGCTTTGGTCTCTTGGGCTTGATGTGTGATTTGGTTGGGTTTTGGGCCAATGGTGATTTTGAAACGGAGGTCCAACGAGTGAACCCGAAGCTAAACAAGCGAATGAAGTCCAACAAAACGTCAATTCTTGACTTTTCCCTTCCGACGTCCGTTTCCCGCGACTTCCGTGACATAAGAGGTAGTGCCTCTGTACGAGACTCATCATCGGGACTTATATGCAAAAATGCAGTGCCTACACTAGGACTAGTATAAACTTAAATAAAGAAAATGACATAAAGTAAACTTGGAAATTAAAAAGATAAATTAACAATAAAAGAAAATGCAGGGGTTAGATGATCCACTTTTATTACTTCTAATTTAGATATCTCCCTTTTTATAATATATAAACTTACATGACATTACCAACCGACCATATAGGCGTTATCCTGATTAAGTCAGATTTTAGATTAATTCCAACCGACCATAAAGACGGTATCCCGTTAAGTCAGGTTAAAATCAATTTAATTAAGTCCAACCGACCATAAATGTGGTATCCCATTAAGTCAGGTTTTAAAATAGTTTATATATTATAACTAAGGGAGATTAATCTAAATATTAGAAATAAAAGATTTACCTTTCACCCCAGCAAAGGGGAGTTACCTCATCATTCAGAAAAGTAAAATAAAGAAAGATCTATTGCTTAAAATAAAAATTAATACAAGAAAGTTGTAAATAAACAAACAAGATACAATTTTCTTAGTATTCTTAAGGAAATCCCTAGAAGAAGGTATGAATCTGATTTCGACCTCAATTTATGGACAAAATTTGGTCCCACGCATCGCGACTCGTGAACGTCTATGCATCGGGACGCGCCGTTGATCTTCGACATGTGTACTCGTCTTAACGAGATGATAACACGTGGCTGTCGGTAGAAATTATTGGCTTGGCATCGTGACGGGCGAAGTTATGTGCGTCGCGACACTGACGTCATATTGACGTAAGCAATGACGTGTATCGGCAGAGTGAAGTATTATGCTGATGTCATGGTGACATCATGATGATACAGGTGCTAACATGGCGATGATGAGTTACGCGGCCCATTGGGATGATGACACGTGTCTGGCGTATGATAACAGGTTTGATGTGGTATTAACACGTGGCCGGCGCATGTTAGCAAGTGCGTATGATAGCAAACTTTCTCTGATATTGACACGTGGACTGTGCATATTAGCAGTCACGACGAAGAAGGTTTACGCGTCGCGGCACCTAAATGACTTTTTTCCCTTTTTGTCTGCTTTTCATTATTTTGGCCCCGATTTGATTCCAGTGTGTCATGAAACCTTATTTATCTACAAAATACACAAAACACATGAAAATATTCACAAATATCAAGAAACTATACAAAATATTAAGTAAAAGGGGCGGTAAATATTGATATATTTCCCACTTATCACGTATGCAGGACAACCCCAAATCTATAAGTATCTAAGACTTGGATTTCTACCGAACAATATCTTATAGAGGGTCATAGAAACATCTTTCGATGGAACCCTATTAAGTATGTGAGCAGTAGTAAGTAAAGCGTAACCCCAAAAGTAATATGGAAGATTTGTATAGCTCATCATGGTTCGTACCATATCCAATAAAGTACAATTTCTACGCTCAGACAAACCATTGAGTTGAGGAGTTCTCGGTGGGCTATATTGGGCTAGAATTCCATTCTCCCTTATATAATTTCTGAATTCCTCACTCATGTATTCACCACCTCTATATGATCTAAGGCATTTGATGAATTTATTGGTTTATTTTTCATTTCGGAATATTTTGAACTTGTCAAATGTTTCTGATTTATATCTCATTAAATAGATATATTCATATATAGACTTATCATCCGTGAAATTCACGAAGTATGTTGAACCATCATGAGCGACATGATTTAATGGACCACACACATCACTATGTATTAGTTCCAATAAATCTCCAAACCGATGTCTAACACCAAGAAATGGGGCATTTGTCATCTTTCATTGGATACATGACTCACAAATCGGATAAGGATCTAAGGTAAGATTTTTAATCAAAACATACTTTACCAATTTGGATAGAGGTCTAACACCTATGTGGCCGCCATAATTCATTATTATTTAATTCCAATCCTTTACTTGTATTTTCTTCTACATTAAAGACATATTTATATGTTTCTAAAACATAGTGACCGTTAGATAAAGAACATTCAAATATCAAATTTTTGTCTTTATCATATAAACATAAAGTTCCATCATTAGTGTTTATTTTATATCCCTCTTTATCTAATATCGATAGTGATATTATTTGTCTGATAAGAGATGGTACATATTAATAGTCAAGTAAATCTAATTTACATCCATTAATGAGATTTAGAACAATCGTTCCTATGGCCTTGGCATCGAATGTCTCGCCATTGCCAACTCTAAGCTGGATATCCTCTTTGTCCAATCTTATTTTAATCCTCATGACCTGCATGGAGTTGCAAATATGAGTAGGACTGCCGGTGTCTAACACCCATCCATTATTTGCATATAAGGCTAATGAAATATCAATAAAAGGAAAAATGCAAAACGTACCTGAGGGTCCAACCTTTCCTTTCACTTCTAGACACTCATTCTTCCGGTATCCAGACTTCTTATAGTGTAGACATTCATCGCGAGCTACATGTGATCTTTCAGTTTTGCGTTTCTAGGAGTTTCTCTTTGAAATCTTTTTCTTTCCCATTTTGGTTTTCTTAGACTTCTTAGAAGTCTTTGATGAGCTTGCTCAACCATGGAGGTAAAAAATAGGATTGCCCTTATTCAAGTCATGTTCTGCCATGTGTAACATGTTATGAAGTTCTTCATAGCTGGCTTGCATCGAGTGCATGTGAAAGTTTAACACAAAGCCAACATAAGTTCTAGGCAAAATAGATAGAATCCAATTACGGCCTACCTGTGTATCAATCACAATGCCCTGTCGTTCCTGATATCGGATTTGGTCGATCATGTTCAAAACATGAATGCTGACAGCTCGTCCATCCTTGAATTCAGCACTGAACAACTCCTTAGACCTCCGATATATTTTGATTTCTTGATTTGTCTCGAATAACTCCTTGAGTGTTCGCATAACGCTCCAAGCATCTAGTGCTTGTATTAATGTCTGAGCAAATCTGGAACCATAGATCCTAAAATATATGATTTCACCTTCAGGTTATCATCATTCTATTTTGCAAAAGTTTCTCGCTCTTCAGGAGTTGAGTCTGGATCGATTTCAACAGGCAGTGGATTGATAGTTACATAGGTCAATTTTTCAAACTCAAAGACAAGGCGTATGTTCATTTCCCATTCGAAATATTTTTCGGCTCCTTTCAGTTAATTGGATTCCAAGAGTTGTATCAATGGATTTACGACAGCTATCTACAAGACAACAATTAAACACTATCAGAATATTTTTCATTTCAAAATAAAAATACTAATTGATTATGGAATTTTAAATCTATTAGTGTCCTCTCACTACTTTACGTGATTCTATAATCTCCCTTAACGGAAAAATAAAAATTTGACTATCAAAATTTCATATCGGGAAGTGGATCCCATGACATTTACTTCAGCCTCACAATAATGATGGTCTTGGCCTTTATAAAATCATTAGGTAGACCACCAAGGTCAATCACATTCATGTGACTCCTAGTTTGGTCCTGAACCATTTCTTATTCTCACAATAATGACGGTATTGGATTAAGACGTATTTCAGGTGTATACTTGTCAATGTGTACTAATGACCTTCATATGTACACCCTTACAATAATGACGGTATTGGGTGACTGCGTTAACTCATCACGCTACATCTAATATTTTACTGGAGCGATCTAAGTTCTGAGAACTAATACCCTCACAATAATGACGGTCTTGGGCATAAGTAGTAAGAACTCATTCGTCTTCGTATTGACAAAATATACCTTCCAATAATACTCCAATATTATTACTACTTATTACTTAAAAGTAATCACCTAATCATGAGAGATTTATGACAATCAAGTCATTAACATGCTTGGGTCAAAGTTAAAATTTTAATTTAAAACATGCAATGCATATCCAATATGACTTAATCATAATTAAATTACCGTGGCATAGATTCAAAAACATGTGTTGTGTGGTAAAGACATGAGCTGATACCATTCTGTTGGGATGGATGTGGGACCCCTAGGATCGGATTGGTGCCCCGCGCAGCAGAAGTGGGTCTAACCAATGGATATCATGTATGAGTGTAATTTCAAATAATTTAATGAAATACTACATTGCATTATGAGTCTATAAGAAAAGACTAAGGGTGGCAGAAAAGCCCGGGCCCGATCCGACCCGGGGTAAAAAAAACCCGGGCCGGACCCTATACTCAAAATCTCGGCTCGGGTTTGGACCCGAGCCTGGCTTAGCATTTTTGGCCCGGGCCCGGCCCGGGCTTAAACCGAAAAAAAACATATATATGTTTATAGAATTTTTATTTGTTTCTAGCATTTAAATTGTTAATTTATCTATGAAACTTTTGATTTATTTGTGAATTGTCTTTGTATATAGTGTGAATGTATTTTGTATTTGTATGTTTTTATTTTTTTTAAAAGGACAGATAAAGCCCGGGCCCGAGCCCAGCCAGGTAGACGCCCGATCCGGGGTTTTCCCGGGCCCGGGCTTTTATTTTTCTTGTCGGGCTTATCAAAGCTCGGGCCCGGCCCGATCCATTTCCACTCTTAGAAAAAACTGAGACTGAATCATAGTCTGGAAACTTCAGAACGAGAGAAAATAAAATTCATCGTGCACATACACGACAGGCGCGCACTTTGCGTGAAAACCATTTTTTATATAATTTTAATGCTTTAAACTTGTAAGCACTGCATTTTTACATAAAGCCCAATGATGAGCCTCGTACGGAGGCACTACCCGATAAGTTGCGGAAGTCGCGGGAAACGGACTTTGGAAGGGAAAATTCAAAAAATAAATACCTTGCCAAATTTGAACGCACTAGTTTTAGCCTCGGGTTCGCTTAGTCAATTCCCGTTTTAAAATATTTGCCTCGGCCCAAAACCCCGGCAACCCATAAAAGTCCATTCCGCCCAAGCCCAATCCAAAATAATTAAATCACATTTAACACATGCCAAAATCCAATTAAATCACCTTCCAAATTAAAAAAATATTTTGAATATATTCCCCACCAAAAATACACAATATTCTTTCCCTAAATAAATTAATTAAATGCACCCCTTTATTGCATGATTTTGTTTCATTGTTTTGAAATCCCATGCACATGAGAAACCCTAGCACACTATTATAAAAGACACCAAAATCCAAACCCCATACTCTTCCTTGGACTAATGACAACTTCACAAAAAATAATAATACATTCTCTCTTCACACACTATCTCTCTCGGCCATAACCAAAAAATAATAAACCCTAATCAACAACCTTCTTCTCTCTTGATGCTCTCTCTCTTCACGGCAACAGACCTTTAAAACCTTAACACATACACTCACGCCAGAGAACGAAAAACCTGAAACAGTCACGCACAAGCCTGGAACCCAACACAAATCTAAACCCATTCAAGGCCTCTCCCTGATCTCTTCTTCCCCCTCTCTTCTTCTCACTCATACACTCGGTGTCAACACAAATAATAACCCCTCTAACCAGCCCTCATCTGATGAAAGCAGAAGAAACAAAAGACAAAGCTTACACCACTCACGATTGCCTCCTCGCTTCTTACTTATAGACTCGGCAAACACAAACAAAAGGAACCATAGTTCTCTCTTTGAACACTCACTCGGAAATCAATAAATCTCGGCTGACACACATATCTTCACGGCCACTCACTTATTCAACACACTTACACAGCCACTCATCACTACACACACGACCAGACAAACGGCCACCACCGACGCAAAACCAAGAAAACAACCCCCATTTCAACCGAACAAACAAAACCCAAAGACACACACACGCCACTCCCAAACACACATGTGAAAAACCCTAGACTAATAAACACACACACACGGCTCACTCTTCTCTCAAATCACACTCACACACGGCAACCTGAGACTTCTCACACTGCCACTCAATCAGCCGAACAAACCAAAGCCATACACGATAGCCATACATCTTGCACACACTCACAGCTTCACACACAAGCCACGTGAACGCACCCACTCACACACACAAAACGTATACAAACAGCACTCGGTTCACCCACGTTGAACACATAGCAACCAAACACACACACGGCACCACACAAAGACACACACTCAAAACACAGCCCACCAAGGGACACACTGCACACACACAGCCAACGAAACTGCCCAGCAAAGAAACAAACAATAACTGTCCCACTGACCGACCAAAATAGAAACCCTAAAACCTTCTCCACCGACAACTAACCACGTAATAATCCAAAAGAAAATGATTCTCCATCGAGCAAAACAAGACACAAAGGCCATCCAACTGACCAAAACAAACAACAAAAATAAGCCCAAAATCGAACACAAACAGTCCCTAGAAACCAAACGTGAAACAGTGAGCAAACAGCCCTTAAAATCGAGACAAACCAGTCCCAAAATAAAGTCAAAGCAGTGAACCAAAATTGCCCTTAAACAGCCCCTAAAATAGCCCCAAAACAGTCCCCAAACACCCCAAAACAGTCTAAAATAATCATCCAAAAACAGCAACAGAAAACACAGAAAAACATCAGCAGAAAATACAGGAAAATAGTGGGTAAAAACAGAGAAAACAGTGAGCAAAAATAGTGAACCAGCGAACCAAAGAAAACAGCAGAAATGTTAACCCTTCCGGTGACATCCCAATGCACTCCCGAGAAGCGACTTAAAAGGTAAGACCTGAGGGCACCCTTTGTTATATTTTATTTTGTTGTCCTGGAAACGGCATGCTTGGTTGGACGTGGAATATGTCCAACCGGGCATGCAAAGTCTTATATTGAAAACAGCCAAGTTCTTTGGTCACATATTTATTATTCTGTATTTGTTTCGTGTTATCTGTCTTTTTTATTATTTCGCATTTAATTTACATTTATTGTTGTTTTATTATTCCACACTTATTTTGTGTTATTTATCTTCCTTGTTATTTCGCATATTTGTCTCTTCGGTTATTTATCGTTATATGCATTATCATATTTCATGTATGTCAACATTGGGTTAATGATTGTGTTGTGTTAATGCTTGAGTGTTGCCTCTCGTGGTATATCGGATGGAAACCCAGACATAAATTCCATAGCCGAATCCGAATGGATGGTAGTGCGGTCTGTACTTGGGATACAACTCCACGTACCGCTTGGGAAATATTCACGCATGTGTTTATGTCATTTTAGATGTCGTTTTAGTAATCTTCGTTCGAACGCGTTTACGAACGCTACTCGAACACATGCATTCTGCCTCACTCCGTTCGAACGCGTTTCCGAATGCTACTCGAATTTTCACACACTGGACAGATTCTTTCCTCATGTTTCATGCATGTTTGCCTCTTTGGTTATTCCTTTCTGCATTATATGCTTAAATATCTCTTTTTAATGTAATATGCTTCAATTGTTTCTATTAATGTTCATGGGTATGCAAACTTGAGTGTTGATTAAATTATCTTGTATGTGTTGCATAAGACTTGGTTATATCATTGCGTAAACCCTTTCATTACAACCGGCATAAGTAAGGGGACCATTCCGAACCCAACGGTTTGAGGTCTTCCCTTACGAGGGGTGAGTGCGGCCTTAAATCATTTCGGCAACTCCTTTATTTATTCTCCAATTTAGTCCCCGCAGGCTACTCCGTACTCCCGACCAGGCCGCGAGCTAGGACAGCATTGCCGTACCTCTGTGTCATGTCTACAAAACTCCTTTAACTCTATGGAAATAGAGAGTTGAAGGGAATAAGGTCTTCTACCCTTAATCCTTTCAATCTTCCCTAAGCACTATCAAAACACCCAAAATTAATTTTTATTATCAAAACCAACATTAACACATGTTATATAACAAAAATTAAAATTTCCAAAATATCAAATATTTTTACAAAAATATAAATTTATTCTAAATAAGCACTTGCGTAAATTTTGAATCCAAACCAAAAATCAAATTAGAATCCCATAATGAAATGAATCGTGAACAATTCTAGGTCACTCAAAGGTGGTGAAGTGATTCTAGAATGGTAGCCTTAGCTCCAAGATATAATCTAGAGTTCCAAACTCTAATTTTATGTCTATGTCTAACATAAATATTTTGACCCAATTACAAGCATATTGTGTGTATACTTCCAAAACATCCTAACACAATTAATTACCCTAATTTCAACATTATGTATCTAATACATAATTCATCACTATATGTCTCACTAATGAAAAACTCACTAATGAAAAACATAGTTTTTGGAGAAGATCAAATTTACCTAGCAAGATTGATTCAAAGATCCAATATACTTCTCCTTGTTGAAATGACATTACCATTAACAAGGTTGAAATAAAAATATTGTTATTTTATTAATAAATAATAAAATATAATGTACAATATATTATTCGGATTGACGCTTCAAGCACCAACTCCAACAAGAAAGGCAAAGGTAAAATTCCAATGTTGCTGCTGACCGATTGTCAATTAGAGTAAGGAGCTTTGAAGTAGAATTTGCCTCTCTCTGTCTACTTTAGACTTTGAAACATATATAAAGAAATCAGTAAAAGAAAGCTCATCTGAATAAAATTTCTAGTTGTAGAGATATTTTTTCTGGTCTGGGTGGCCTTATTCTGTCGTTTTTTACCAGAATAGGTTCCAGAGCCATCGTCTAAAGAAGGGGTGCCTTCCCCGAAAACATGATGAAGCTTGCTACTTGCCTCGGGGTCATCCAAGGTCCATTTGGGAGATAATATTTCTTCCTCCAAATATTATGGACGATCAATCCGGGATCCCTTCGTGTTGGGTTTCTAAAGTGTCCCAAGATAAATTTAAGCATTGAAACATGTGAATACTCAAAGAAGAATTTGCGGAATAATACTCACTTTGATCAGATATTGGATGCGTCAAAAACGAAACTTTTGCCTCCTCCTAGTTTCGGCTAAGCTCCTCTTTTGGGGATGAAATCCAAGCTCCAAGCTTTTGAGTTGATTCCAAGCTCAATGATAGGTTTCCCTATAACCTAGAATGATCCTTTGATGTGCTAGCACCTTTGAAAATATGCAACAAATCTTCAATTTTTCTCTTGTGAAATTCGGCCAAGCCTAAGAAACTTTTGGAGAGAAAAAAACTGCATTTGGGCGTGAATGAGAGAGAGGGAGATGAAGTTGTATTGTTGACTTGTGTATTTGATTTTCAAAAAATCAAATGATATACCAAATCTCAAAATTTGGTAAAAGTCATTCCCATCATTACACACAAATGTGTCATACAAGTCACCATCATTCCTTCACCAAAACCCATCACCAAAAAGTAATTAAAGTGACAAGTGATGTGACATATGGGTCCCACTAAATTCAAAATCCAAGTGGGCCCGCAAACACTCCCGGGCTCGGGTTCGTTCATTCCAAATTAACGATTTTTCCGTTGCAACGTAATTAAATCAAATTTAATTAAATAATTATGCCAAGTAAAATTACTATTCACGTCGCTTGCGAATTAATTTTAAATTAATTCGTTAGCCTAAATTAAAATCAAATTTTAATTCCGCATCGAAATCAAATTTCGTTTAATATATCGAATATATTATTTTATCGATTAATTCCAAATTAATCATTCTCTCTCTTCAAATAGTATTTTATCCAGATAAAATGTCTCCGTAATTAATCCTAGATTAATTATGTTCGAATCATACGTCATCGGTGAATCTTCGGGAAGCGACCCATAAGATCCCTGGATATGTTGGCAGTAAATCCGGTCGTCGGACTATCCGAACACGTACATACCTCGTACTACAGTTTTACCGATTTACGAGACATGGTTGGCTTCTAGCAAAGCACCGTGCCTACCGAATTCTACAGAAATATTCTTAAAGGAATATATAATCTATATCAGGCGTAGTATACGTAGTATTGCGTATTACGATCTAGTATCGGATGTCACATGCAAGGCCTGTGGCTGGAATAGTATCTGCCCCGTACGAAGCATATATCGGATTACAAGAAACTAGCCTCTTTAATCAGATAATCATGACCATGTCATATTATCCCGATGGTTGCAACCAATTAGAGTACCAGTTCTATATCCCTGCGTGATCATCATCTCCATATGACTGAAGTGATACTTCCATCTTGACATCACACCCAATACACTGCGATTCTCAATAAACCCAGAAGAGGCGTTCACAGAACCTGTTAAAGTCTAGGACGACCAAAACCAAAGCGTATTGATAGTCACAAGTACTAGCGATGCAAGTCTCAAGTTAAGACCAAATACACCTACCCTGATGCGGATTCCTATAGACACATAGTCATACTACCAATGGGATTCTGCGGGGTCTATCCGAAGCGAAGCTGTTTCCGTATCACACTTCTATCACACTTGCATAAGTATCCAATACTTAAATATATGAGAACTATGCTGTTACACTTCCATAACACACACAAGTGCAATACTAGTCTATTCCGCATTATCGATGTCCAATCTCGATAACACTACGACTAGGGATATTTAATGATTAAACCGTTATGGATTGATACTGTCTCATATCTTATAATCCAGAACTAATCATAAGGACTTTTATCATTTATATATTTAAGTAATCAAATTACAAAATGATAAAATGTAATTTCCATTGCTACATAGTTAATTTGTACAAAATCCACAATGTCTTTTACAAATAGTGACGCTATGGGTCATAATTGACTAACAATCTCCCACTTGGCCTATAGCCAGTCACTCAAGCATCTAATACCTGAACTATGTACATGTCGCTCAAACGTTTGCTGAGGAATAGCTTTCGTCAGTGGATCTGCAATGTTGTCCTCTGATGCGACTTTCTCGATCTTCACATCGCCACGATGTACGATCTCACGAATCATATGGAAATGTCCAAGAACATGCTTGGATCGTTGATGAGACCGCGGTTCCTTAGCCTTCGCTATAGCCCCGTTATTGTCACAATACAATAGAACATGCTCAGCTGCTAACGGAACTACTCATAATCCAATTAGGAATTTATGGATCCAAACTGCCTCTTTTGTTACTTCAGCTACAGCAATGTACTCCGCTTCTATTGTTGAATGGGCAACAGTCTCTTGCTTGGAATATTTTCAGCTTACTGCTCCGTTATTCAAAAAAAACATGTACCCGGATTGCGACTTGAAGTCGTTTTTATTGGTTTGGAAACTTGCATCGGTATACCCAGTTACCTCAAGTTCTCCATCTTCATAGATTAAGAAAGCATCCTTAGTTCGTCTAAGATACTTAAGGATATTCTTAACCGCCATCCAGTGACCATCACCTGGATCCGCCTGATAGCGACTACACATGCTTAAAGCATACGAGACATTAGGTCGCGTACATATCATGGCATACATGATCGATCCGACTGCCGAGGCGAACAGTATCCGACTCATGTTGTCTCTCTCATCTTGAGTTTTAGGACACAAGTCCTTAGATAGAGTGACGCCATGTGACACTGGCAACAGTCCCCTCTTGGACTGATCCATGTTGAATCTCTTCAACACTTTGTCAATGTACGTGCTCTGGGAGAGTCCAAGCAGCTTTCTAGATCTATCCCGATAGATCTTTATTCCTATAATAAATGCTGATTCTCCCAGATCATTCATGGAGAATTTTAATGAAAGTCAAGCTTTCACCGACGTTAACATGGGAATGTCTTTGCAAATAAGCAATACATCATCAACGTAAATGACAATGAATGTCAGTGCGCTCCCACTAACCTTCTTATATACACAAGGATCATCGTCGTTTTAAACGAAATCATATTCTTTTATGATCTCATCAAAATGTTGGTTCCAAGAACGCGATGTTTGCTTCAATCCATAAATGGATCGATTTAACTTATAAACCTTGTTTGCATGTCTTGGTACGAACAAACCGTTAGGCTGTTGCATATAAACATCCTCCAAAAGGTTTCCATTAAGGAAAGCGGTTTTGACGTCCATCTGCCATATCTCGTAATCGAAATATGTAGTAATAGCAAGCATAATCTGAATGGATTTAATCATGGCAACTGGTGAAAATGTTTCGTCGTAATCGACACCATGTCGTTGACGATACCCTTTCGCTACAAGCCTAGCTTTGTACATTTGTACGTTGCCATCCATGTCAGTCTTCGTCTTGAAGACCCAATTGCAACCAATAGGCTTTACGCCTTCTGGTGCATCAACCAGTGTCCAAACTTGGTTGGTGTACATGGAATCCATTTCGGAATTCATGGCATCTTGCCATAAACCGGAGTCGATACCTTGTATCGCTTCCTTATACGTAGCTGGTTCGTCTTCCTCAATAAGATTAATATCCACATTAGGTGAGATCAGAAACCCATACCTCTCAGGTTGTTTTCTGACTCTCTCCGACCTACGTGGTCCTTGTGTATTCGAAGATTATGGTACAGTTTCATCCCTGATGGACTGTTCATATTCCGTTAAGGATTTGTGCCAGGAATAGTAACACTCTGATTTTCATCGAGTTCTACTTTCCTCCCACTTACCACTGCATTTAGAAATTTCTTCTCAAGGAAAATCGCATATAGAGCAACAAATACTTTGTTCTCTTGTGGGTGATAGAAGTAATATCCTTTGGTTTCCCTAGGATATCCTACAAATAGGCATTTATCCGATTTGGATTCAAGTTTGGTACCTTCCAAATGTTTGATGTATGCCCAGCAACCCCAAATCTTCAAGAATGAGAAACCCGGTTTCTTTTTTGTCCATATTTCATATGGAGTCTGTTGAACAGACTTTGATGGAACCTTATTCAAAATAAGTATTGCACTGTTCAATGCATATCCCCATAAGGAAATAGGTAGCTCTGTACGACTCATCATAGTCCTTACCATGTCCAACAAAGTTCGATTTCTCCGTTCGGACACACTGTTTAATTGCGGTGTTCCTGGAGGAGTCAACTGTGAAAGAATACCATATTCTTTCAAGTAATCAAGAAACTCATTGCTTAAGTATTCGCCACCACGTTCAGACCGTAATGTCTTAATACTTTTGCCGGTCTATTTTTCTACTTCGTGTCGAAACTCTTTGAATTTCTCAAAGGTTTTCGACTTGTGTCTCATAAGATACACATAACCATAACGCGATGCATCATCCGTAAAGGTTACAAGTAGTATTCATATCCACCTCTAGCCTGGCTAGACATGGGCCCACATACGTCACTATGAACAAGGGCTAAAAGGTGATTTAGGCATCTTGCCTAATAAACAAGATTCGCAGACGTCATATGAATTTGGATCAAATCCGTCCAAGTACCCACTCTTCGAAAGTGTGGATATATGTGTCTTGTTTATATGTCCCAGACGACAATGCCACATATAAGTTTCATCTTTGTTACTTACTTTAAGCCTTTTGTTTGTTACATTATATGTTTGAGATTGATTCATATTCAAAATATAAAGACCATTATTTACATCAGCAGTGCAAATTTCCATATCATTTTTATACATAAAACACCAAGTGTTTCTAAATACAAAAGTATACCCATATTTGGCTAACATAGATTTAGAAATAATATTCCTAGTCAAACTAGGTACATAATAACAGTCTGTAAGTTTAAGTACATGCCCCGAGGGCAGTTCCAAAACAAAAGTGCCAACGGCCAACACGGTGACTCGTGTCCCATTTCAAACGCGGAGGTCAATCTCTCTTGAGGCCAGTCTCCTACTAATCTGCAGATCCTGCACATCAGTACATATATGAGTACCACAACCAGAATCAAAAATCCAATTTTTAAAACTAGTAGTAGACATGTTTATTTCTATAACAAACATACCTGAAGTCGGTGCCTTGCCCGCTTTGATTTCCTTCATGTGTGCCTTGTACTCGCGACAGTCACGCTTCCAGTGACCCCGCTTCCCGCACTGCAGACATACATCTTGGGATTTGTCTTTACCCTTCCCAGAAGGTTTTGACGATTTGGCCTTGCCTTTCTTCTTCTTTTTCTTCTTCTTCTTCTTCTTTACACCTCCAGTCGCCTTGGGCCAAGCCCTTGGAGTCTTAGATGTGGAAGCGAAGTGCGCCTCGCGCTTCTTGCCCTTTAGGAGCTCTTTTTTCTGCTTCGCGCAGTGTGTACATCAACTCTCCAAGAGTTTGGTCTTGGTTCAACATATTGTAGTTCATGATGAACCCACTCCAAGTGTCGGGAGAGACTGTAGGATAAAATCTACTGAAGTCTCAGCCTCGAAGACGATGCCCATCTGTCTGAGCTACTCAATGTCAGCAATCATCTGTGACACATGGTGCTCAACAGACGTACCCTCTGACATGCGAGCGCGGAAGAGCTTCTTCTGCAACTCATATCTTTACGATCTAAGATTAGATCGGTGAAGATCATGCAACTTCGCCATCATCTCATAGGGATCCGATCCCTTGTTTTGACGACGGAATTGCGGAGTCATAGCGGCAAGCATTATCGATTGAGCATTCACTTTGTCATCGCTATGAGTCTTCCAAAGCTCTAGCTCAAGCAACTGATCAGGTCGGGCCTTAGGCCCAAGAGGTCTCTATATAGTGTAGAGTAACTTCTCGGATCCCAGAACAATTCTAAGATTCATATCCCAGTCTTGAAAGTTTGTGCCATTAGAGATATTATCGCCCATGACAATATCCCTAATGCTTAACTTTCATGTCATCTTAACCGCAATAGTCCAACTATTCGATTAACGATGTATGTGTACAGTCTAACTGTTACAAGAAAAATAAAATATTAGTCCAACTAATAAATATAATTGACGAAATAATTTGAAAGCGCGTAAAGCTAAATATTTGAACGAAATTGCAAATTCAATACTAGTCTCCCACTATTTTTCGGTGAGCCTCTAACCCTCTGCTGAGTACTCGGGAAACCTAGTTTCCTAGTGGGCTAGGATCCCGTTAAATAACATACAACCTTGACTTTGACCAACAAGCTGTATGATATTTAACTAGGTAGATCTCTAAGATCAATTGGATCTCATCCAATTCCTAGATCTGGTAGGTGGACCTCCAAGTCTGAAACATATATACAATATATATGTCAATATATCCAATATATTTTCCTAACGTTTTCCTCTGAATCAACTAAGCCTTGGCTTTGGCACAACAAGCTTAATGATTCCAGTTAAGCGGAACCCATTGACTTTGGAAAGCTTCGTAATCGATGCCGATGGACAAGAAGTGATCTTGCCTTTGGCCAAGAAATCACAACTTGGATAAGACATATGATATAGAACAAAGCTTTCATGATTCAAACACATCCGCGATGGACAAAGGTCTTGACTTTGGCCAACAAACCAGTGCCAATCTTGGATCTTGAGTAAGAATCTCTCAATGGAAGGAAAACGCTTAATATTTGTTGAGGGTTTTTCGCGTAAATTGGAAACCAATTTATTATCTTTGTTAGGTCTCATCATACACCCTTAAGCATGCATTCTAAAAGCATAATAAGGCGCGGAAAATAAATTAATAATGATATGCGGATGGATATCTCACAGATTGTTCCTAGAACAAATCACTCTCTTTCCTCTCCCCGGCTAGCACTATTCTTACTTCTACCCAATTACATAATACAATTAAAGAAACCTCATTAACATTGAGGGGAATTAGGTGAGAAGAGAATTACAAAGAATCGAGAGATAAGGCTGGACACGCAGGTCCAATTTAATAAATTCTAAATTTACAACAATTTCCAAAATTGCCATTTCCCTTCTAATATCCATCTGATATACATTATTCATTCAACACATCCATGTATTCACATAAAGCATGTTATTCAATCAATCTAATCCAATTAATAATCTTTGAATAAAGTGATCATCAATGTTTCAAACAACGATTTGATTTATGCGAGTCCAACTCGTTTAAGAATAAGTACTCAAAGTACAAATTCTTGAATTATATCGAACTACAATTTAAATCTAATTTAATTCATATTCAATATTAATTCTATATTTAATTCAAAATTAAATAACTACACTTTTAAATGCGCCTTTAAGACTTAGATTCCAAATCTAATCTAAATGGGTCTCAAAGCCCAATTAACATCCAATGTCTTTTAATTAAAGTCCAATGGGCTTTCAATTAATTTCTTAAGGCATGGACTTTGGTCAAAATGGGTCAAACCCAAATACCAAAGCCCAATTAAGGAATCACCCTATTTGCCAAGAAACCAATTTCGGCCCATAAGTCCCAATTAAACATAAAAGGCTCATTTGTCATATTTGGACTTAATGGAATGGTTTAGGCTCAATTTGGATCCAATCCAATTGAACTAAACCAACTTGGCCCAACCAAGCCCATTAGGCCCAAATACAACATTTTAAGCCCAATTAATCAAATTCTAAAATTCCAAATTTCATAATTTAATTAATTAAAGTGCTTAGCCATGATTAACTATTTAAATTAAAATTTCCAAAATACTAATCTAATCAATTAATCATGCTTATTCATAATCAATACATGTCCAACATTATTGTTACAAAATCATCTCATTTCCATGCTATTAGGCTCACGACATTTAGGGATTTTTTAAAACCGATTTCGATTTCAATCCAATTAAATCATAAATCAATTTATCTCAAGTCTTTAAACTCATCCAATGATCAAAAAACAAAAAATACCATGACCTGGGGTTTATAGCACCATTCGGCCAACATACCCAAATTGGGGAAAAATAATCCAATTAGTTTTTCATCAATTTGATCACATATAACTCCAAGTTATCCATATACAAGCATACTCAAACAAACAATTTGGTTAAATCATGCTCAAATCAAATTTACCCAAATTTTAGTATATAAACCCTAATCAATTTTATGCTCAAATAGGCTCCATGATACCATTGTTGGGTTTCTAAAGTGTCCCAAGATCAATTTAAGCAATGAAACATGTGAATACTCAAAGAAGAATTTGCGGAATAATACTTACTTTGATCGGATATTGTATGCGTCAAACAACGAAACTTTTGCCTCCTCCTAGTTTCGGCCAAGCTCCTCATTTGGGGATGAAATCCAAGCTCCAAGCTTTTAAGTTGATTCCAAGCTCAAGGATAGGTTTCCCTATCACCTAGAATGATCCTTTGATGTGCTAGCACCTTTGAAAATATGCAACAAATCTTCAATTTTTCTCTTGTGAAATTCGGCCAAGCCTAAGAAAATTTTGGAGAGAAAAAAACTGCACTTGGGCGTGAATGAGAAAGAGAGAGATGAAGTTGTATTGTTGACTTGTGTATTTGATTTTCAAAAAATCAAATGATATACCAAATCTCAAAATTTGGTAAAAGTCATTCCCATCATTACACACAAATGTGTCAAACAAGTCACCATCATTCTTCACCAAAACCCATCACCAAAAAGTAATTAAAGTGACAAGTGATGTGACATGTGGGTCCCACTAAATTCAAAATCCGAGTGGGCCCGTAAACACTCCTGGGCTCGGGTTCGTTAATTCCAAATTAACAATTTTTCCGTTGCGACGTAATTAAATCAAATTTAATTAAATAATTATGCCAAGTAAAATTACTATTCACGTCGCTTGCGAATTAATTCTAAATTAATTCGTTTCCCCGAATTAAAATCCAATTTTAATTCCGTGTCGAAATCTAATTTTGTTTAATATATCGAATATATTATTTTATCGATTAATTCCAAATTGATCGTTCTCTCTCTTCAAATAGTATTTTATCCTAGATAAAATCTCTCCGTAATTAATCCTAGATTAATTATGTTCGAATCATACGTCAACGGTGAATCTTCGGGAAGCGACCCATGAGATCCCTGGATATATTGGCAGTAAATCCGGTCGTCGGACTATTCGAACACGTACGTACCTCGTACTATATTTTTACCGATTTACGAGACATGGTTGGCTTCTAGCAAAGCACTGTGCCTACCCAATTCTCCAGAAATATTCTTAAAGGAATATATAATCTATATCAGGCGTAGTATACGTAGTATTACGTATTACGATCTAGTATCGGATGTCACATGCAAGGCCTGGGGCTGGAATAATGTATGCCCCGTACGAAGCATATATCGGATTACAAGCAACTAGTCTCTTTAATCAGATAATCATGACCATGTCATATTATCCCGATGGTTGCAACCAATTAGAGTACCAGTTTTGTATCCCTGTGTGATCATCATCTCCATATGACTGAAGTGATACATCCATCTTGACATCACACCCAATACACTACGATTCTCAATAAACCCATAAGAGGCGTACACAAAACATGTTAAAGTCCTGGACGACCAAAACCAAAGCGTATTGATAGTCGCAAGTACTAGCGATGCAAGTCTTAGGTTAAGACCAAATACACCTACCTTGATGCGGATTCCCATAGACACATAGTCATACTACCAATGGGATTCCGCGGGGTCTATCCAGAGCGAAGCTGTTTTCGTACCATCGGTAAATACAACCTCCTATCACACTTGCATAAGTATATAATACTTAAATATATGAGAACTATGATGTTACGCTTCCATAACACGCACAAGTGCAATACTAGTCTATTCCGCATTATCGATGTCCAATCTCGATAATACTACGACTAAGGATATTTAATGATTAAACCGTTATGGATTGATATTGTCTCATATCTTATAATCCGGAACTAATCATAAGGACTTTTATCATTTATATATTTAAGTAATCAAATTACAAAATGATAAAATGCAATTTGCATTGCTACATAGTTAATTTGTACAAAAACCACAATGCCTTTTACAAATAGTGACGTTATGGGTCATAATTGTCTAACACTTCGGACCATGATTCGGAAGTGGTCGTAAAGAGTCATTAGTCTTTCTCCAATTTGCAATTTTCAAACTTTTCGAGTTTGATACTAAGCATAGTTCTTTCTTTCGATGGAAATTTTAATCCATTAGGCCATTTCCTAGGATTATTGGTCAATTGGTGCCCCATCTGACTTTGATATTTGGTTACTACGTAATCAATGTCATGGGTACGCCACGAAGGAGTTGATCACTATGTTGCATTTTCTCATGTTTGACATTTTGGTCATTATGTGACTAATTTGATGGACTTTCCACATAAAAGATTAGTTACCGCGTAATTGAATTTTGGGAGAATGATATTTTATTTTCGAGGTTTGATTACATGTTTAGCTTTATACTTCATCCGAGTTTCTTTAGCATTTAGAAGCTCATTGGAGGATTCTTTCAGATACTCCATCCCAGGCCTCAAAGTGTTAACTCATCGCTGAGCGTTTGCTACATCTAATACTCATGGACCTATTTTGTATAAAGTATGACATAGGCCCATCAGAGGATACTTCTTCTAAAGCTTAAATACCCAAAAACTTCTTTCAAGTTGGGTATAGGCCCACCAAATGATGCTTCTACCTGGGCTTAAGCACCCAAAAACATTATCCTGAGAATTTTGGCAATTTGAATTTTTAAATCTTTATTCTGTTCTTTCCTGTGAGCAATTAGCTATGTGAGCCAAATTTGTGGGACTTTTTATCTTTAATCGTATGAAGGGTTCCGGAGTAGCTCTTTTAAAGGTCCACTTTCAATTTCATTAAATATTTTGACATACATTATTATGCATACATCATTGTTTTGAATGAATTGTATTTCTGCCTATCATAATGGAACTTTTTCTATTTACAAGTTACATCATGCTTTAAAAATAAAATTTCTTGAGCTTGGAAATATTCCAAGTAGATGGAATGGAATGACTTACTAGTGTTTCTTGCGCATAGGCTCATTTTCCAAGGACCTTTGAGATCTTGTAAGGGATTTTCTATGTTTTCGGAAATTTTACAGTGTTTGATTCTCTTTAAATGTCAAGAACATCTCGGAGGACAAGATCACATTGGAAAAACTTTCTATATCGGACTCTCTTATAATATAGTTTCTCCAAGTGTCTTCAGCATGCTTCTAGATGAATAGCTGCCATATCCTAAGTCTCATATAACAGTTCAATATCTGCTTCTTGGACTGTCTTGTTTTAAGGGACTTGGGCCAGATTGCTTCTCAGTGTTGGCACAATAGTTTCAGTGGGTAAAATAACATATATTCCACAGACAAGTGAGTATAGGGAATTATCAGTAGGTCTTCGCTCAGTTGTCCTATAGGCCCATAATACATTAGACAGTTCTTCGAGCCGTATTCCTTTTCTATCTTCAAGCTTCTTTTTTAAGTTGTTGAAGATGGTTCGGTTTGTAATCTATGCTTGGCCATTTGATTGAGGATAACTCCAAGATGAAAATCTTTGTTGTATTCCATTTTCTCTGCAGAAATCTACAGCTAATTCATTTTGAAATTGTTTACCGTTATCCGTAATAAAAAGATCGAGGTAGACCAAATCTAGAGATGATTTGTTTCTTTAGGAACTTGAGCACGTCTTTTCTGGTAATATTCTTTTAAGCCTCCACTTCTACACACTTATTGAAGTAGTCTTTTGGGCCTATACAGACAGGTCTTTTGGTTAGGATCTACCATTCCCTATCACCTTGTTTGCTCTTTGAAGTGCTAGCTTACTAGAATTTTGGCAACAAAAACTCCATGGGAGAGGGAGAGGTTCACGACAAACACAAAGGGAGAAGAAGAGAGAATATTGTGAATAGTAACTTATCACACTTCCAAAGTTGACTTAATGAATTTATACAAGGTTGAGTGTTGGTTTTAGTTTTAGTGTGTTATAAGTAAAGCCAAGCTTTACTCAACCAAATCAAACCCATGATTCAAGCCAAACCACTTCCATCAAATGTCTAATATGTTGATGTAAGTGAAGTGGGTCCCACCACTTTTAAATTCCAAATTTAAGTCGGCTAACTCAACACGCAACTTCGCTCGGGCCCGGGTACGTTTAATTTCGAACTAAATGAATTTACCGTTGCGACATAATTAATTCCAATTTAATTAAATGATAATGCCTCGCAAAATTATTATGAAAGTCGCTTACGAATTAATTCTAAATTAATTTGTTCGCACGAATTAAAATCCAATTTTAATTCCACATTGAAATCCAATTTCAATTAATATATCCAATATATTATTTAATCGATTAATTCCAAATTAATCTCGTTCTCTCTTCTATTCGAATTTTATCCCACATAAATTCTTGTCGTAATTATTCCCAGATTAACTTTCTCTCTCTCATAATTAATCCCATATTAATTCTGTTCGAGTCAAATGTCATCGGTGAATCTTTGGAAGTGACCCATGAGATCCCTGGATATGTTGGCAGTAAATACGGTCATCAGACTATCCGACTACGTGCGTACCTAGTACCACGTTCTTACCGATTTACAAGACATGGTTGGCTTCTAGCAAAGCATCGTGCCTACCCAATTCTCCAGAATTGTTTTTTAAGGAATACATAATCATTATCAAGCATAGTATTTTAAATATTGCGTATTACGATCCAGTATCGGATGTCACATGCTAGGCCTGGGGCTGGAACTGTGTCTACCCCGTACGAAGCATATATCGGATCACTAAAAACTAGTCTCTTTAATCGAATAATCATGACCTTGTCATATTATCCCGATAGTTGCACCATATAAGAGTACCAGTTCTATATCCTGCGTGATCATCATCTTCATATGACTGACGTGACACTTCCATCTTGACATCACACCAAATACACTATGATTCTCAGTAAACCCAGAAGAGGCGTACACAGAACCTGTTAAAGCCTCAGACGACCAAAACCAAAGTGTACTGATTGTCGCAAGTATTAGCGATGCAAGTCTCAAGTTAAGACCAAATACACCTACCCTGATTCAGATTCCTATAGACACATAGTCATACTACCAATGGAATTTCGAGGGGTCTATCCCGAGTGAAGCTGTTCCCGATCCAACGGTTAACAGAACCTCCTATCACACTTGCATAAGTATCTTATACTTAAATATATGAGAACTATGCCGTTAAGCTTCCATAACGCGCACAAGTGTAATACTAGTCTATTCCATATTATCGATGTACAGTCTCGATAATACTACGACTAGGGATATTTAATGATTAAATTGTTCATGGATTAATACTGTCTCATATCTTATTAATCTGGAACTAATCATAAGGACTTTTATCATTTATATATCAAAGTAATTTAAATTACAAAATGATAAAATAGCAATTTCCTTTGTCACATAGTTAATTTGTACAAAAATCACAATGTCTTTTACAAATAGTGATGATATGGGTCATAATTATCCCACAATCTCCCACTTGGCTCATAGCCAATCACTCAAGTATCTAACACCTTAACTAGGTACGTGTCGCTCAAACTTTTGCTGAGAGATAGTTTTCGTCAGCGGATCTGCAATGTTGTCATCTGAAGCGATCTTTACGATCTTCACATCGCCACGATGAATGATCTCACAAATCAGATGGAAACGTCGAAGTACATGCTTGGATCGTTGATGAGACCACGATTCATAAGGCTGCGCTATAGCCCCGTTATTGTCACAATACAAAGGAACGGGCTCAGCTACTAACAAAACTACTCCTAATCCAATTAGGAATTTACGGATCCAAACTGCCTCTTTTGCTACTTCAGCTGCAGCGATATATTCTTCTTCTGTTGTTGAATCGGTAACAGTCTCTTGCTTGGAAGATTTCCAGCTCACTGCTTCGTTATTCAAACAAAATACGTACCCATATTGTGACTTAGAGTCATCTTTATCGGGTTTGGAAACTTACGTCGGTGAACCCATTCACCTCAAGTTCTCCATCTCCATAGACTAAGAAAGCATCCTTAGTTCGTCTAAGATACTTAAGGATGTTCTTAATCGCAATCCAGTGACCATCACCTGGATCGGCCTGATAGCGACTACACATGCTCAAAGTATATGAGACATCAGGTCGCGTATATATCATGGAATACGTGATCGATCCGACTGTAGAAGCGAACATGATCCAACTCAAGTTATCTCTCTCATCTTGAGTTTTAGGACACATGTCCTTAGATAGAGAGACGCCATGTGACACCGGAAGTAGTCCCCTCTTAGACTGATCCATGTTGAATCTCTTCAACACTTTGTCAATGTACGAACTCTGGGAGAGTCCAAGCAGCTTTCTGGATCTATCCCGGTAGATCCTTATTCCCAGAATAAAGGCTACTTCTCCCAGATCTTTCATGGAGAATTTTAATGAAAGCCAAGCTTTCACCGATTGTAGCATGGAAATGTCATTGCCAATAAGCAATACATCATCAATGTAAAGGACAATGAATGTCAGTGCACTCCCACTAGCCTTCTTATATACACAAGAATCATCTTCGTTTTGGAATGCGATGCTTGCTTCAATCCATAAATGGATCGATTTAACTTGCAAACCTTGTTTGCAAGTTTTGGTACGATAAAACCGTCAGGCTATTGTATATAAACATCCTCCAAAAGGTTTCCGTTAAGGAAAGCGGTTTTGACGTCCATCTACCATATTTCATAATCGAAATATGCAGTAATAGCAAGCATTATCTGAATAGATTTAATCATGGCAACAGGTTAAAAATTTTTGTCGTAGTCGACACCATGTCGTTGACGATACCCTTTCGCTACAAGCCTAGCTTTGTACGTTTGTATGTTTCCATCCATGTCTGTCTTCTTCTTGAATACCCATTTACAACCAACAGGCTTTACGCCTTCTGGTGCATCACCAGTGTCCAAACTTGGTTGGTATACATGGAATCCATTTCAGAATTCATGGCATCTTGCCATAAAACGGAGTCGATAGCTTGTATCGCTTCCTCATATGTAGCAGGTTCATTATCCTCAATAAGACTAATATCTACGTGAGGTGAGATCAGAAACCCATACCTCTCAGGTTGTTTTCTGACTCTCTCTGATCTACACGGTTCTTGTGTATTAGAAGATTGTGGTACAGTTTCATTCCTGATGAACTGTTCGTGTTCCGTTAGGGAATCGGTGCCTAGAACAGTATCAATCTGATTTTCATCGAGTTCTACTTTCCTCACATTTACCACTGCATTTATGAATTCCTTTTCGAGGAAAACTACATGGAGAGCAACAAATACCTTGTTCTCTTGTGGGTTGTAGAAGTAATATCCTTTGGTTTCCCTAGGATAACCTACAAATAGGCACTTATCCAATTTGGGTTCTAGTTTAGTACCATACAAATGTTTAACGTATGCCAAACATCCTTAAATCTTCAGGAATGAGAAACCCGGTTTCTTTCCTGTCCATATTTCATATGGAGTATGTTCAACAGACTTTGACGGAACCTTATTCAAAATAAGTAATGCACTGTTCAATGCGTATCCCCAAAAGGAAATTGGTAGCTCAGTGCGACTCATCATAGACCTTACCATGTTTAACAAAGTTTGGTATCTTTGTTCGGACACACCGTTTAATTGAGGTGTTCCGGGAGGAGTCCACTGTGAAAGAATACCATATTCTTTCAAGTAGTCGAGAAACTCATTGCTTAAGTATTCTCCACCACGGTCTGACCGCAATGTTTTAATACTTTTACCGGTCTGTTTTTCTACTTCGTGTCGAAACTCTTTGAATTTCTCAAAAGTTTCCGACTTGTGTCTCATAAGATACACATAACCATAACGTGATGCATCATCCGTAAAGGTTACGAAGTAATCATATCCACCTCTAGCCTTGCTAGACATGGGCCCACATACGTCACTATGAACGAGGGCTAATGGTTCGGTGGCACGAATATATTTACCGTTAAAAGGTGTTTTAGGCATCTAGCTTAATAAATATGATTCGCAGACGTCATATGAATTAGGATCAAATCCATCCAAGTATCCACTCTTCGAATTTGTGGATATACGAGTCTTGTTAATGTGTCCCAGACGACAATGCCACAAATAAGTTTCATTTGTTTTACTCATTTTGAGCCTTTTGTTTGTCATGTTATATTTTTAAGATTCATTTATATTCAAAATATAAAGACCATTATTAATATCAGCATTGCATATCTCAAAATCATCTTTATAAACAAAACACCCAGTGTTTCCAAATACAAAAGTATACCCACATTGGCTTAAACAAGATACAAATATAATGTTTCTAGTCAAACTAGGTACATAATAACAGTCTGATAAAGTAAGTACATGCCCCGAGGGAAAATTCAAAATATAGGTACCAACAGCCAAAACGGTGACTCTAGTCCCATTTCCAACTCGGAGGTCGATCTCTCCTGAAGTTAGTCTCCTGCTAATCTGTAAATCATGCACATCAGTACATATGTGAGTACCACATCCAGAATCAAAAATCCAATTTTTAAAACTAGAAGTAGACATGTTTATTTCCATAACAAACATATCTGAAGCCGGTGCTTTGCCCGCCTTCACTTCCTTCATGTGCGCCTTGTACTCATGGCAGTCACGCTTCCAGTGACCCCGTTTGCCACACTGTAGGCAGACATCTTGGGATTTGTCCATTGCCTTCCTAAAAGACTTTGATGATTTGGCCTTGCCCTTTCTCTTCTTCTTTTTCACACCTCCAGAAGCCTTCGGCCAAGCCTTGGCGTTCTAAGATGTCGAAGCGAAGTGCGCCTCGCGCTTTTTGCCCTTTAGAAGCTCTTTTTCTGCCTCTTTCAACATTGCCATCAAATTTCCAAGAGTATTTTCTTAGTTCATCATATTATAGTTCATAATGAACCCGCTCCAGCTGTCAAGAAGAGATTGTAAGATCAAATCTATGGAAGTCTCAGCCTCAAAGGTTATGCCCATCTTACCCAGCTGTTCAATGTCAGCAATCATCTGCGACACATGGTGCTCGACAGATGTACCCTCTGACATACGAGAGCGAAAGAGCTTCTTCTGCAATTCATACTTCTGCGATCTAAGGTTAGATCGGTGAAGGTCTCTCAATTTCAACATCATTTCGTAGGGATCCAATCCCTTGTTTTGACGATGAAATTATGGGGTCATTGCAGCAAGCATGACGGATTGAGCAGTTGAGTTTTCATCACTGTGAGTCTTCCAAAGCTCAAGATCAAATGGCTGCTCAATTCCGGGCTTAGGCCCGAGAGGTTTCTCTATCGTATAGAGCATCTTCTCAGCCCCTAGGACAATCTTGAGGTTCATATCCCAGTCAGGAAAGTTCGCACCGTTAAAGACATTTTCGCCCATGATAATGTCTCTAACGTTGATCTTTCAAGCCATCTTAATTTCAATAGTCTAACTATTCAATTAACGATTTCGGATACAATCCAAATGTTAAAAGAAAATAATAAAATATTAGTCTAACTAATATAAATATATAATGACGAAAATAATTTGAAAACGCGTATTCGGCAAGTATTAAACGAAATTGCAAATTTAATACTGGCCTCCCACTATTTTTCGGCGAGCCTCTAACCCTCTGTTGAGTACTCGGGAAACCTAGTTTCCTAGTGGGGTATGATCCCGTTAAATAACACACAACCTTGACTTTGGCCAACAAGCTGTATGAAACTTAACTAGGTAGATCTCTAATATCAATTGGATCTCATCCAATTCCTATATCTGGTAGGTGGACCTCCAAGTCCGAAACATATATCCAATATATGTAAATATATCCAATACATTTCCTAACATTTTCCTCTGAATCAACTAAGCCTTGGCTTTGACTCAACAAGCTTAATGATTCCAGTTAAGCGCGACCCATTGACAGTGGGAAAGCTTCGTAATCCATGTTGATGTACAGAAGTGACCTTGACTTTGGCCAACAAATCACAATTGCCCAAGACATGCGATATATAACAAAGCCTTCATGGTTCAAACACATCCGCGATGGACATTGATCTTGACTTTGGCCAACAAACCAATGCCAATCTTGGATCTTAAGAAAGAACCACTCAATGGAAGGAAAAAGCTTAATATTTGAGTGATGGTTTTTTCCGTAAATTGGCAACCAATTTATTATCTTTGATTAGGTCTCATCATACACCTTTAAGCATGCATTCTAAAAACATAATAAGGTGCAAATAAATTAATAATGATATGCGGATGAATATATAACAAATTGTTCCTAGAACAAATATCTCCATTTCCTCTCTCCCGCTAGCAATATTCATACTTCTACCCAATTACATAATACATTAAAGAAACCTCATTTACATTGAGGGGAATTGGTGAGAAGAGAAATACAATGAGAAAAGAGATAATAGGCTGGACACGCAGGTCCAATTTAATAAATTCTAAATTTATTACAATAATTTCCAAAATTGCCCCCACCCTTCTAATATCCATCTGATATGCATTATTCATATAATACATCCATGTATTCACACAAAGCATGTTATTCAATCAATCTAATCCAATTAATTAATCTTTGAATTAATGATCATCCAATGTTCATACAACGATTTGATTTGCGCGAGTCCATCTCGTTTAATAATAAATACTCAAAGTACGTATTCTTGAATTATATCGAACTACAATTTTAAATCCAATTTAATTTTTATTCAATACTAATTCTAATTTAATTCCAAATTAAATAATTACACTTAAGTATGTGCCTTTGAGACTTAGATTCTAAATATAATCTAAATGGGTCTCAAAGGCCCAATTAGTATCCAATATAATTTTAATTAAAGTCCAATGGGCTTTTAATTAATTCTTAAGGCATGGGCTTTGGCAATTATGGATCCAATCCAATTCCAATGCCCAATTAGGAATCACCATTTGCCATAAAATCAATTTTGGCCCATTAAGCCCAATTAAATATTAAAAGGCCCAAAAGTTATATTTGGCCTTTTATGGAAATAGTTTTAGGCCCAATTTGGATCCAATCCAATTTTCCAAAACCAAGCTTGGCCCAACCAAGCCCATTAAGCCCAAATACAACAAAATTAGCCCAATCCAATTTTAAAGACTAACTTTAATTAATATAACATTCCAAATATCACATTAATTTTAATTAAAGTGTAATAGCCATAATTAATTAGTTAAACTAATATTTCCAAAATATCAATTAAACTAATTAATCATGCTTTAATTAACCAACTCATGTCCAACACAAATTGAAGAAAAATCAATTTATACATGCTTCTAATGTTCACGGCAATATAGCATAAAATAGCAATTAATTTGATTTCAATCCAATTAAATCAATAATCAATTTATCTCATGCTTTAAACACATCCAATAGTCTAAAATCAAAAAATTACCATGAGCATAGTAAGGGTTTATATTCGACCAAGCATGGGAATTAGGGAAATTTTGATCCAACCAATTTTCTCAATTCTATAGATGCACAAATCCTAGTCATCATCATCAAAGCTCAACCAAACAACCAATTTGAAGAAATCATGCTCCAAACACAAAATTCCCAAATTAAAGTATATAAACCCTAGGATAAAATCATGCTTAGAAAAGTCTCTGATACCATTGTTAGTGTCCTAGACATGCCCAAGATCTCTGCAACATGATTTATGTGTGTGAATATTCAAAGAAGTTGCGGAAAAACTTACATTGATCGGATGTGTATTTCAAAAATTTTGTATGTTTTTGAAGAGCTCCAAGCTTTTCTTTGTGTTCCAGACTCAAGGAATCGGTTTCCCTATCACCTTGTTTGCTCTTTGAAGTGCTAGCTTACTAGAATTTTTGCAACAAAAACTCCATGGGAGAGGGAGAGGTTCACTACAAACACAAAGGGAGAAGAAGAGAGAATGCTGTTAATAGTAATTTATCACACTTCCAAAGTTGACTTAATTAATTTATACAAAGGTTGAGTGTTGGTTTTAGTTTGAGTGTGTTATAAGTAAAGTCAAGCTTTACTCAACCAAATCAAACCCATGATTCAAGCCTAACCACTTCCATCACATGTATAATATGTTGATGTAAGTGAAGTGGGTCCCACCACTTTTAAATTCAAAATTTAAGTCGGCTAACTCAACACGTAACTTCGCTTGGGCCCGGGTTCGTTTAATTCTGAACTAAATGAATTTACCGTTGCGACATAATTAAAATCCAATTTAATTAAATGATAATGCCTCGCAAAATTATTACGAAAGTCGCTTACGAATTAATTCTAAATTAATTCATTCGCCCGAATTAAAATCCAATTTTAATTCCGCATTGAAATCCAATTTCAATTAATATATCCAATATATTATTTAATCGATTAATTCCAAATTAATCGTGTTCTCTCTTCTATTCGAATTTTATCCTAGAAAAATTATTGCCGTAATTAATCCTAGATTAATTTTCTCCCTCTCATAATTAATCTCAGATTAATTCTGTTCGAGTCAAATGTCATCGGTGAATCTTTGGGAAGCGACCCATGAGATCCTTGGATATGTTGGCAGTAAATACGGTCATCGGACTATCCGAATACGTGCGTACCTAGTACCACGTTCTTACCGATTTACAAGACATGGTTGGCTTCTAGCAAAGCACCGTGCCTACCCAATTCTCCAGAAATATTCTTTTAAGGAATACATAATCTTTATCAAGCATAGTATACTAAGTATTGCGTATTACGATCCAGTATCGGATGTCACATGCTAGGCTTGGGGCTGGAACTGTGTCTGCCCCGTACGAAGCATATATCGGATCATTAGCAACTAGTCTCTTTAATCGGATAATCATGACCTTGTCATATTATCCCGATAGCTGCAGCATATAAGAGTACCAGTTTTGTATCCTGCGTGATCATCATCTCCATATGACTGAAGTGACACTTTCATCTTGACATCACACCCAATACACTACGATTCTCAGTAAACCCAGAAGAGGCGTACACAGAACCTGTTAAAGCCCCGGACGACCAAAACCAAAGCGTACCGATTGTCGCAAGTATTAGCGATGCAAGTCTCAAGTTAAGACCAAATACACCTACCCTGATTCGGATTCCCATAGACACATAGTCATACTACCAATGGAATTCCAAGGGGTCTATCCAGAGTGAAGCTGTTCCCGATCCAACGGTTAACAGAACCTCCTATCACACTTGCATAAGTATCATATACTTAAATATATGAGAACTATGATGTTAAGCTTCCATAACGCGCACAAGTGTAATAATAGTCTATTCCGCATTATCGATGTCCAGTCTCGATAATACTACGACTAGGGATATTTAATGATTAAACCGTTTGTGGATTAATACTATCTCATATCTTATTAATCTGAAACTAATCATAAGGACTTTTATCATTTATATATCAAAATAATCAAATTACAAAATGATAAAATAGCAATTTCCTTTGTCACATAGTTAATTTGTACAAAAACCATAATGTCTTTTACAAATAGTGATGTTATGGGTCATAATTGTCCAACATCTTCTACAATGTGTTATATGCTCTAATTGTATTAGTATATGGTGAATTCTTCCAACCAACCCTATTAACTACAAGCTCTTTAGCTTATATAGGGTCATATGTGTGTAGGTGTCATATTCTAATTGACACTTGTTCATAACTGGACTGCTCTTCAGATACATGATGTACACTTGGCATGATACATGCTCTAAAATGGCATTAGGTGGAATCACACATGTTATTATACATGTTGAACCCTACTTGCATGCTAAGATAAGTGGATTGTCATTAAAGTCCACTAGTCTTGGATGGGGATATCGTGACATCATGTACTACGGGGAACTAATACTAAAGTCTGAATACTTCTGATGTATTCTGACGGGTTCCGAAATGGGACTCTTTCGGAACAAGTATATGTTAGACTGGATTTAGTTGGGAGTTCTTTCACTCCAGAAGGATATGACTTAGGAGTGATATTACGTTGGAGTAACGTCAGTTAGGGTTTGGACTTAACTTCCTGAGACAAACTTCAATTTCACCGGAAGTCTTTGGACTTAGGTAAATATTTTCTCTAAGTGGGGTCTAGGTTGTCTTCGAGGTCGTTGGACTTCAGAGGTAACCCATAACTCTTCCTTTCTATTAGTACAGTAGTACTATGACAGTTGTTACTCTCTTATTGGACCTGAGTCTGCGCGCAACAGTTCCACTGAGGAGACATGTTGAGGAAGATTCTATTGTATGTCGACATGTATCCCTAGTTATAGAGCTAATTTTGAGCACCTACAATCAATAATAAGAAAATAAAAATGATTTTTTAGATAATAAATTATTTAATTATTTTTACGAATATAAGGTATCAAGTATCCGATATTCGTTAGCAAATTTCTATACAATTTTTTAATTTTCGATTATTTCGATCGGTATCGTATATCTATAATTTTGACCGGTTGCGTATATAGATACCAATCATGAATTTTGTTTTTTAAATTTTTTCTATAGATAGATAGCAATATTGAATATAGATTTTGGTTTCAAAAAAAGAAAAGAAAAGAGATATCCGACCATTCCCTTTGACAGCTATTGTGATCTGCAACGTCGCAGCCAGTCCTTGACCTTGAGTAATGCTAGCTAACCCCACTCAGTTGCTTCTCTCAATACCTATGGCTCCAACTGATGTACTGATTGGTGACCTGAGCCACTGTGAATTTATTCTTCACGTGTTAAAATTTATCCGAAATAAAGAAATTATTCCAAGGGTCCACACGAATCTTTAAAGCGTATAGCGTTTAATTTCAGCAAGTGAGCTATTGCATCATCACGCAATTGCTACATATAAAACTGCAAAATTATTGCATAGCCACCTATTTTCTTTTATCAAACAAATAATAAACTAAAATATATTTTATAAACGTTTCGTTATCCTATTTCTTGATCCGGATCTTATCCGGACCCTATTAAAAGATAAAAAATACATATTTCGATGTATTTCTTTTTTATTTTTAACATCTCGCCATAAGTGTTTTATTGTCTTTTACTTTGTTTCTAACTGTACTCGGTCAAGACCCTATATATATATATATATATATTTAAAATAAATAGTTTAATATTGTTTTACATTTATTTCCAAACATATATAAACAAATAATTTGATTATTAAAAATGAAATAGGATAACGAAACGTTCTTGACTTTTTCTTCCTCTCTCTATTTCCCCAACTTTTAACTGGTCTGTCAACTATAGGGAAAAAAAATAGAGTTTTGAAGAACTCTTTTGATCCATAAAACTTTTTGACTGTTCTTTTTTATTGCAGAAAGTTGAAATCACTTTTGTTTCTTTACTAGTCCACTTGATTTTAGGGGCATACGGCATACTTGCGCTCCATTTGTTTCTATTTATTATCGATTGTGTATATAAAATGTTTAGTATTGTTGGTACATTATCTTACCTACTCTCTAGGATTCACAAGTTATTCTCTGAAAGCATCATTTTTCTATAAGTTTTGTAATGAAACTATACTACCTCCACAACATATAGATTATTTGACTCGTGTCACACATAAACTATATTACTTGAGTCCCAATCCCATTAAAAGATAACTTATTAGATGACGGAAGGGGCTAAGGGATATTGAAATCAGTCTGGTCCATGATAATCTCATTTAGTAGTATGTAATATTACATTAACTAACTTTAATAAATATGGAAACAACCTACACATGACACTTGTTTTAAAAGCATTTGTGTGTTAAGGACCACCATATCAACCAACCTCATTAATTTACATGCGAGTCTCGCCAGTTATAAAATGTGAATTTATGACATAATTAAACTTAACCTTTGAAAATATTGTAGCACTTGTGTAACATTCTCCCCAAAGTTCATCAATCGTTACTTAATTGAATTTAACTACAAATATTTTATGAAGTAGATAAAAATTTCTATTTGTTTTAAAGAAAATAACACATATGACTTGAGCATCAGAAAACCCTTTGTAGATACTTCAGCACTTGTCACAAGTCCAAGAGAGTATCAGAATCATAGAAACAACCCATCAAGAAATCTACTGTGAGAACTCATTAGATCCAAATCTCCTCATGCCATGTATTCTTTAAGGTATGGCTCTCACTTTTGCGCCTTTTTTACACCGGTAAATATACACTTACAATGTTACTTTGAAAATATAATTTAATGTTTTTAACAACAAACACTACAAGTAATACCACTGGCGAAGATAGAAAGTTAATTCAGTTGAGGCAAAATTTGATTTTTATAAAAAATTTATAGAAAATCTTTATTTTAGTCGAGGCAAAGTAAAATTATCTCATGAATAAATCAGATTTTTCATTAATATATATGACACAATTTATTAAAATTCCCACCCAATGAATAATATTAAGGGTCAATTTAGGAGGTAATATTAATCATCATTTTAGTACTTAATTAGCACTTCTGATTCTGATCAACCTGTTATTATGATATTCTAAATAATTTTAATATCAAAAAAATATTTTTAATATGATTTTAAATATTCCCACCAATTCTAAATAACTCTTACTTTACATGTAGTGGTGTTTGATCAACTCATCAATTTTTTACTTTCCAACTAAAACTTTCATTTCACAATTATGATAGATTTGAAATCACACCACCACACTAACAAACATCGCCTTATTTTTCTCACATAAACTTTATGTGATTGATGTTGAAACATATGTATTTATTATGACAATATTAGTTAGTTATGGCAACTTGGGAATGATTAAAAGGGGCATTTTTTCATCATGTCTCTATTGGTCGGTCATTGAAAAAAATATGTGTGTATATATATATATATATATATATATATATTATATATATATATATATATATATAATTCCCTTATGAATCTTTCTTTTCTTGTATATATTTGGTGCATAGACTGTTATCATTAAGTAATGATATTCATTAAAAGCCAAAAAAATATTACTATAAGACAAAAAAAATTTCATTACTGGATAAAAAAATTTTCTTTAATATTCTTGTATAAATTTTTGTGAATTTATCATTTTTGGTTATCATTTATCCTAATAATGCAAATTATCATTTAAATTTAGTTTTTAGTCCCATCAATAAGTTAAGATTGTTATAATTCTACAGATATATATACAATATGAAATATATTAAGAGATTAGATAGATATACTTGTAATACAATTACAGATCTCTACTGAACATGAGTCAGAAATAACTCTCATCTTTCCAAAGAAATCTACCGATATATCTATAATTCATGATGGGATTGATTAACTAATGTTTCCAAATTTAGTGTTGGATCTTTGGAACTAGATAAACTGATACCCAAAACTATAGGGGATATAAATTTTTTAATTAAAATTTAGGATGTGTTTAGCATTAATATATCGTTATCGTTAATCACAATTGAAGAATACATATCCTAGTTGGATTTACACTCTGTAAGCTTTCTTTACATGAAACTTAATTGTTGGGATGCCTAAAGCTCACAAATGAGCTCTATATTTATAACAAAATTTAGACTCACAATTTCAACAACTGAATAGCAATCCACCGAAAATAGTTTTGGATGCTTGTCCATTTTTCAAACTCCATCTAAAGTATCTTGGAGACTTGCATGGAGGTAGTTGGCAACTATTAATGCAGATGGATTCATCAATTCTCCCCATTCAGCTGCATTTGGAAAGATTTTCATCTCACAGTTATTCTAGCTATGTCTCTGCACAGTTCTAGCTTATCTCGAGTAACTACCTTTGTTAACATGTCGGATATATTCTCATATGTATGAATCTTTACTAGTGTCATCAGTTATTGATCCATCACCTCGCGTATCCAATGATAGTGAATATTGATGTGCTTCGTCCGAAAATGATACATTGGGTTCTTGTTCAATTCCAAAGCACTATGACTATCATAATATATCTTGTATTATGTCTTCTTAATCCATAATTCTTGGAGAAAATGCTTTAACCACAACATTTCTTTTTCTGTTTTCGTGTAATATCCCACTCTCGGAGATGCTACCGATAGGCAATATGTTAACCTATCACCCTCAGCCTTTGACTAACTGATTGACTAACTGAACTATACTGATTTTCTTGTTATTTAACAAACACAAATCACACACTTACACTGGAGGGCTACTTGCCTAACTTAATTTTATTAAACAATCTTTGTTCTTTATAACTCTGAACTTGCTATGCTAAACTATGGTAACTTCGATTCTGACAACCTTAAGTAATGACTCTCATGCAACTTATACATGACTTGTACTTTATCTCTTACAACATTGGCTTCACCTGATCCATATACCTCGGACTTTACTGCCATGTAGACCCAATAACCCTAGTGACTACCATCGGTATCCATCTTTTCGAGCTCGTCATCTGAATATACCTACAAAACAGAAAACAGAAAACATTGGAGAGTGGGGGGTTAGATTGTTTGAACGACCTAGTGAGTGGATAATTTAAAACAAGAACTAAAATATTTTATGAAAATTTTATTTTCTGAAACCGAAATTATCTCATTTTACAAGAAAACTAATCTTCTCTGAAAACTCTTTTGTCTGAAAATAAATCTCTTTTGCAAAACTTTTCTAGAAACTTCTTTCTTTCTGTAAAACTCAGAGATCTCTCGTGAAACTAATTCTTTCTAAAATTCTTTTATAAAACTGTTGTTTCTGAAAATCTCATCTGGAAAACAGCTTACGTATGAGGGTGTTACGTATCATCGTCCCCTACATGCCTAATTAGTGCCTTGGGGCATTACGTATCACCGTTTCCTAAGTCACTAAACTAGAGACATGAGTGCTAATCAATGTTATCATCATGGCTTTGAAATCAGGATCTAGGGCCATCATGTAGCACCGTCCCCCTAGTTTTGAAACTACATGTGCACATGTCCGTTATATCCGTCAATTCCATAATCCATCAATTTCAAAAGTCTCTGAGATTGGGTTTTTCCCCCAATCTATAAAAAAAAGTAATAAAAGAAATCATCTCAAAATATTAAAACCATGATAATATTTTTAAACTGGTCCAAAAATATTTTTAACTCATCAAAGTATTTTGGAAATTTTGTCTCATCTCAAAGTAACTTCAATATAAAAAAATTCATATAAATTTATAAAATCAATAAAACAATATGAAAATAAAATATCCACTCATAGTGCTATGAAAAATCAAGAGCGGTTTACGACGTGGACGACCATCTAGTATCTTGACATCGATCTAAAGTCCATACAATCGTTCGTTTCTATAACACGAAATATTTTCATATGGCATAAAAGAATATACAATGCATGGACACTTAATCTTGTTGAATGTTGGAGATATCTATGGTATTTATGAATTTTACGGGCTTAGATTTTGAGTTATTCAAGTGTGGTAGCAAAAACATAGATTCTACTAGTCGCTAAGAATGCATTGTTTGATGCCTAACTTTGAAAATTCACTGTAACTGAATGGGAATGCATCAGGGGCTGAAATTTTAATAGAATGGTCCTTAATGTGTCTAATTGATGGTAAATTTTACGGATCTCAATTTTGATTTCATAAACTCAAGTGATCAATCGAATTTCAGGGCCTGTTCAAGATGAAAAACTGGATGTAGTGGCAGCAGGTCGGCCAACTTCAAAAATTCGGTTCTGTCTCATCTTAAGTCTAAAAATTATGATTTTCAGATATGTTACTACCTTATGTATATAGGTTATCTAGAATCTTACGGTTCATCAATTGGACGTCAAAAACTCAACTTATAATCGATACAACACTGCCTGTCTGAATTTGGACAGCAGATACACTTATTGTCTAACTTATGAATTTTGCCCCCTCCCTTCTAACTTTATTTAATTTGGTCATTACCACCAGATTTTATAGTACCCAAAATACATATTATCTTGTACAAAATTTATTCGATTAATTAATTTATATTCGGTCCGATATTTCATCGAACACTTGGTGTACAAAGTGCACAAACTTCACAATTTATATAACATAGCACAACATCAACATTACTCATGCTATAACATTTCCCACACAAGAACCAACACATATCATCATCAAAAGTATAAAAATATAACCCCTAAAACAGCCCCTAACTTTGGCTATAGACTAGTAAAAGGCCATTTTTGAGTTTTCAACTCCAAATCACAACAAGCATATTTCAATCATCAACAAGTAAATGAACCATCTCCATTATTCATCAAGAATAATAAAAATTACCTTCCCCTAGACATGGAGAATTCAGCCAGCCCCTACACAATTGAGGAAAATTGGGCATTTTCAAAATTTTAAGCTTAATCCATGTGTAAACCACCATGAAATGCATCAAAATGCATACTAATCACTCTATTGAGGATAAAATACAAAGTTTGATTTCTAGGCTTATATATGGACGAATTAGGGCTTTCTAATTTCTTATTAAAAACTGAAATATAGAAGGGGAAATAAGAAAAAAAGCTTACATGGTATGAAATCAATCTTAAAATCATCATCTTTCTCTTGAGAATGACATGGATGAAGAAGAAAATGAAGAGCTCTAGAGTTATTTCATTCACGTTTTTTTCTTTGTCAAAATAAAGGGGATGATAAATAATGTGTTATTTATAAGAGAAGGCTGAATTTTATTAATAAAATTATGCTAAAATCAAAAAAATATGGAGATTTCTAGAACAGTCCACTGTGGATGCTGGTTTTCGTCCGAGGTCCACAATCGGGAATTTGTAGTATGGGGCATTAGCGATCCTACAAAACAAAGGTAAAGTGAACAGCGAGGATACTGCCCACCGGTAAAGATGAGTGAGCAATAAACAAAATAAATAGGAAAGCAAGGTTTGATATTACTTTGATCTCTTTTGGCTGCCGTGAGGGCGGAGGGTTAGTGTTTATAGGGTAAGAGGCTCTCAGAGCTTAAATTTGAGAGTTAAGACTTGAATGAGAATGCTTTGGGTTGCGTTGCTATTTATAGGTGGAGAAATATGATTTTATTAGTTGGCATAAGTCCCACAACGTGCTGAGCATTTGGTGAGAGGTTAGAGCATCTAGAAATATCTTTGTATTAAGAAAATAAGGGCAACAGTTGGTATATAATAAGATGGGATTATCTTTAAGCTATTGTTTAATTATGGTTCAATAATGCAAAATTTTATGGGCTGGGTTACCATTTTTGGGCTTTGTTTGATATTGGGTTTAAAGTGGAAAGATGGTTTTGCCATTGGCCCAAATTTGGCCCATACAGTTTGTCTCATACTCTCTAAGGTAAGAAGTCTTTGACTGGAGAGTATTTCTATGAATGTCGTATGAAACAAGATGCAAGAGTACCTGTCAAGAATGCATAGTTCTAAGCATTATCCTCTGTCGTTTGGGTCAATGGATGACCTAGTACAGCTTTGTTAGGGATATGCCCTATACCCAACTTGTGGATGGGCTATATGTACATGTATTTGTCATATTTTCATTAATTAATAAAATGGAAATCTTTATTATACATGTCTTACATAACTTATATGAATCATCAACACTGTAATAAAGCCATTGGAGTAATAAGACGATAGCTTCCACGCCTTATGAGAATCATTACTCTTAAATGTTCCTAGTCATAATTTTGTGAATAATCTGGGCGTTCACAAAGCGGAGAGACTAGCATGATGATATGATCCGCCCTTAAGTGGGGTAGCTGATCTCATAGGCTACTAGCAGAGATCCGTCCGCTTGGTGTACCACATGGATGCATGAGTTGCTCGTGTCCATCAAACTGACCGCTGAAAGTTTTCATATGGAGTGTTTATCCTATATGTCGTGAGAACTTTCATGTATCGATTATATGACTAGTCCTTTGACTTGAGGTCTTTACAATCTTATGTGTGGATCAAATAACTTTGACATTCTCCTTCCCCGATTCAAAAGATCCGATCATAAAGGTATGATTGGGTCATTTGTTGAAACACATGAAGTTTGTAAAGATACAACAGAGAATCGCCACTCTCTCGGATAATATTTTCTTATAAGAGTAGTATTTCAGTTCGCGGGTTGATATGTGTGATCAGTGATTGAGACTGTGGCCACAGCGGAAGAATCATGTGAGATTCTTGGGTTAGCACGATTCATGACACTATCAACATCATACCTTTGACCATATGGGTAGACACTTTCCGTACCCTAGGTCAATAGGTGGGGATACAGTGAGGCGAGAGACCGTATCATATGTAAATCGCATACAGAATGGGTATATATATCTTTCCTTCTCATTTGGGGGTCTTGGCATGTTGCTAGATGTCAACCTTGGTCATTGAAATCGAACGACCATCTGATCGGAGGATAATTTATGTTTGATTAAATTATCACGATTCATTTCATGTCCTACTTGAGGGGAACCCAAAAGGTCACACACAACAAAGTCGAAATCAATGGTTAACAGTGCACATACAAATATAACAACATATATGTTTAATTATTGAACAGATCATTTATGAGGTTTCATAGTGGCTTAGGGATTGGTGAATGAAGATATGGGCACTTTGGGAATTGGAATAAAAAAAAATTACTATTCACGTGAATAGTAACATGAATAGTAATTTTTTTTTGTTATTTGTTTTGAATTCCAATTCGGCCCAAACTCTTATTAGGGTTTTATAATCTCATTAAACCAATAAATTAGGATCCAATGGCTAAGATTAAATTAGCTTTTATCCCACATCGGATTCTTAATTAATTTTGTTGTCTTTGGAGCACTATATAAACCCAAAGAATTCTTCACAAATTTTTACACCAAAACCTTTCATATTTTGGGTTTATATAAGTGAACAACTCTAAAGTTTAAGAGTAAGCCACTGATTTTGAGGATCCTTAAGTCTAATTGACTAGAGGAACCTCGAGTTAAAAGTTTTGAGGTATTTTTCTAGGCTAGCACCAAGGGCAAAATACCCGCTCAAGGCGTAGTCTTGCCGTTGCGTTTTGGCTTTGGTGTGTGCATCTTTGGAGGCCACACACTTGGGTGGCTCTTTGGAACGTGGAAGAGCTTGCTGATTTCGAGAAAAGCTTGTATATTGGAGGGAGGACTGGAGGAGTCTTCGGTTCAAATAAGTTTTTTTCTTTCTTTATTTTAATTAGAGTTTTTATGATAGTTAGCATGTTTAGGTTTATGTTCTTTGCATGTTTTATGAGTTTTATGCTTAGAATATACAGTAACATGCCTAGGCTTGTAGAATAATAAAAAAAAAATGGGTCTTGGGCAAAGGGAAAGCGGCATAATAATTTTGATTTTCCGCTGCGCACTCGCAGCCGCCTCCCAATAGTGGTATCAAAGCACCATTTTTGTTTTGATTAGTTCTCTCTCATTTGAACTCGAAATTAGGTGTTTAAAAGCTCGTTGGAAAGCTAACACCCTGAACTTAATTTTAGGCACAAGTTTGGCATGATTTAGTTAACATTTGAATTGTGAAATTGCATTTAAAGTTCACGCGTCTCCAGAAAAACGTGAATAGTAAATTTATTTGAATAAAATAAAATACAATATCATAATTAAATATTAATCAAAGTTATTTAATGCCTAAAATAATTCCAACATATTAAAACTCATATGCTTGATGATTCTATGTATGATTAGAATTGGCCCGATTATTTTAGGGTGCAAGCATCTAGAGACTTTCTAAGAAATATATAGTGTATTGCTTATCCCTTAGCTAAGTAATTATTCCGTGATGAACTTAGAGATTTATTACCTTGATGGCTAATAAATATAAATCACTTGTTTATAATAAAAGACATTGAAAAAGATACAAGTGGGTTGGGACCAAGGGGTTAATAAAACTTTCCAAACTAAAGTTAATTTAACCAAAGGTATTACTAGAGTTAGACAATGATTTGGTGTCTTCCTTCACTAACTACCTTTTTATAGCCAAAAGGAAAAGTTGTGAAGACATCTAGATAATCATTTACTCAAAGCTTACCTTAAAGCATATTTAAAGTGTTGGACTAATTTGGAGGATCTATTGTTTATTCCTGTCACCAAGGCAATAAGAGGCTAAGAGGTAATGGTATTTAAGAGAGTTCGCTCCACCCTCCCTCTGGGGAATTTTCAATGGAGGAATTCATTTGACAGTTATTCACTTAAACTTGCTAAAATCCTCAATAATAATTTAAGTCTAAAATTTGCCTTCCATTGTAAAGTCTAGACCCAAAGTGCTTAAATCGTATTGGCAGGACTAGGCTTTACCAGACTGACCAATACCAATTTGTCCCTAAATCATACTATTGACAATGGTTTGACTTTTCTGAGTCATAAGACGTAGCGACCCTTAGGCGTGGTCTTATAACTTAGTGGCAAAGATTGGGTTTCCACAATGACTAGCATAAGCTATGGCATGTTTGATTGCCCAACCCTATGATCAAGGAATTGTGATTTATATCATAAATTGGTTGGGAACCTACCTAATTATCGTATTTTATAACGACCGGCCCTAGTTGGAGTTATGAAATGATGATAATGGGATCCTTGCCCACAAGAAATCCATCATATGGGGGTTGATGCGATTTGCTTAAAATTTTTAAAACAATTGAGTGGGACTAACTTCATAATATAAAAAACTCATGTTATTATGAAACATTAATGAAAACATATTCCTAATTTTAACATTTTCTCTTAACAGGTGGGTTAAAATATTTCACAAACATTCAAATGGCAAACAGAGTATCACTTTGTTCCATCCTTGAAGAGCATAAGCTCAAAGGGGACAACTACAATGACTGGTTTAGAAACCTTAAAATTGTCTTACGACAAGAAAATATTTTCTATGTTCTTGAAAGGCCATTTCCCCCTGAACCCGCAGAAGATGCTGACCAAGATACTTTTGATGCTTGGAAGAAACACGTCAATGATGATGAGCAAGCAGTTTGCATAATGCTTGGCTCTATGTCGGATGAACTTCAGAAAGCTCACGAAGATATGGATGCTCAAACCATCATCTTTCACTTGAAGGAGTTGTATGCAACTTCCGTTCATACCGTGAGATTCCAAGTGTCATGTGTCTTATTCCAAACAAGGTATAGGGAATGATCTGTTCTTAGACATGTGCTTAAGATGAATGACCACATTGAAAAATTGGCCAACCTCGGGTTCATCATGGATCATGAGATAGGACACGATCTAATTCTTCAGTCCTTTCCAAAAGAATTCTCTAACTTTATTTTGCAGTTTCATCTGTCTGATAAAGAAGCTACTTTAGCAGAATTGTACAATCTGATAAAGCAAGCAGAGAATGACTTGAAACCAGAGCTTAAAACCTCCATCATGCTTACGGGTACGGCCCTGAAGCCACGAGGCCCAAAGAAAAATAAGGGCAAGGCCAAGGCTCCA